>JARCZZ010027242.1:0-70306 GCA_030323915.1 Brotogeris chrysoptera
CGGCTCCCCTCCTCCCTGGCATACCATGAGACTCAGAAAGTCCTTGGTCAGACCAAAACATTACCCAGCAGTAACTGAAAACACCGGTGTTATCAGCACAGCTCCCAGGCCCAAAAATAAAAAACACAGTGCTGCACCAGCTACCAAGAAGGAGAAAAATGACTGCTGCTGCTGAACCCATGACACCACTAAAAACAAGCTTTCAAGAGCCTTTGACAAACTATCTGCATATTTCTGTGTGCTTTACCCAACTCTAAGCCCATATAATCACATACTGGACAATCCCCAGTGCTGATGTGAAAAGTGCTTTGAAACACCATGTTTTAACTATAGCGTTTTCTTGCCATTTTTTTCAGCTAAGGACACTTTACCTTCACCCACCACAGATACTTTGACTCATTGTGCTAACCTGGGGGCATTCAGCTCATACCTCCTGGTGAAATAAAGGGTGTAGAACTAATGAAGGATCAATTCTGGGACTTTGGGATGGCATTCACTAGTCCAATTCACTGCTTTCTCAGCAAAGCCCTAAGGAAGGGAAGGAAAACCCCAGGTTCTAAGTGGATGAAGCCTGAGTGTTACAGACTTGCTGTTCAACTGTGGCAAAACTATGTCTGTGAGAGAGAAAAATTAATTAGGTCCCAGATCTGCAGGATTTTGCTCTTCAATTAGGAAACTCTTCCTACACAGTCTATTTTTAGGTATTTTTTTATTCAAGAGATCTGAAAATATCTCCATGTTTCAATTTGTTGGTGGGAAGCTTTTAGAGTAAAGATACTTGGTACTATGATAATGGTGACAGAAGAAGGGAATGGGTGAAGACTGTTGTCCCTGGAAATACAAACATATGGCTGGAGCCAGTGCAGCAACAATGAGGGGCATGCTCGGCTCGATCACTGCAGCAGTCTGGATGCACCCTCATTAGCCACAGCTCATTTGTGCCTTATAATAAACTACCCACAGTACTGCTTACCAGTTTCATTCAGGGGAAGTCCAAACACCAATCCTTTTGAACTGGCTTCACTGAGACAGGCATTATACTTTCAAGCCAAGTCCAAAGCAGGCTTGGGGACATTCCTGCACAGGGATGCTCAAGTCTCCCCAGAGGGGAGAGCAAAGGGAAAGGAGAGTCAGGCATGGCTGCAGAGCGAGGTGGCCTGAGTAGGGAAAGGGATATGGAGGGCTTTTTGCTTGCTTTTGAGACGAAAACCAAGGCAGAAACCTCACCACTGCTTTGGGAAGCTAGCAGGAGGATTTTCTACATTTCCCTTAGTAGCAGATGCCTGATTTCATTTTTGTTTGGATTGCTTTTGAACAGACTGCAAGGTCACGTTCCAGCAGAGCCTCGGTGCCCTGGATTAAGTTCTCAGGCTGATGCTCAAAGCTCTGAGGTTTTCATTTCTTACAAACATACTTTGTGCATCCCCTGAGTCCAGCCTTGCGCATCCATGGCATGCATCTCTGGGAGGAAATTATCTGTCCACACCAGAAGCATCATCTGTTGCATGCTTCCCCTTTCACACAGAGGGAAAAATCTCACCCTAATTCCTTCCAACCCACCCAAACCCAAGTCTTTAACCCTTCAGATTCACAATCTGCGCATTCCCACACGCCAACAGTCAGAAATCCCCCCCTCGAAGATGTGCTCTTCAGTGATCGACCAACCGCACTTTGCTTGTGACCGGATGACTCTTTGGAGACACACGTGACATTTCATGCTGTCAGAGCAAAAGGAATTGCCCAAAAAAGGCTGCCTGAACAGCAACTTCTTGCCTTTTTGCTCAGCACCAATTAAAACAATATCAGGAAGGAAAATTCCAGTGATGGAAATGCTGTCTCTGGCCTCTCCCTTGTCAGGATGCTGAGCAGCAGACAGCAGTGTCGAATCACATGGCATCCCTTTGTCCAGGTTGAGGGGGGATAAGCTCCCATAACAACTGCTGAGACATCACACCTCCCAACACCATGCAAATCCAGGCACAAGGGACACGCTTCCACGCACCCAGCTGCGGAACACCAGAATATCATCTGATATTCACCTATTTGCTTAACATAATGGGATTTAAAGGCCTAATCCTGAGGACCACTTGCAGTACTTACCAAAGCCAATGCTTCCAATTACATTAAAGAGTAGGGAGAGCATCAGTGAGGTCGAAAATTACATGTTTGCTTAATTCCTATTAAAATAAATATGCAGATGGTGCCTATGTGCATAAGTGGGCTGGAGTGTTTGCTCAGCCCTGCGACATGGCCACCAAGAGCACTGGAAAGGGGCTGGAGCGCTCTAGATCCTCAGGGAGGATAAAGCCATTGTAAACATTCACAGCACAGCCCTGGGCCACCTCTCACCCTTGTGCCGTCACTTCCCTTAGTGCCACATCTGCCCCAAACCCAGATTCCAGGTATTTCACCACAGAAAGAGGTGCGGGAGAGAGGGTGTGAGCAAACAGCGCTTGAGGAATGAACTGAAACCGCGATTTATTTCACGCTGACATGGAGAAACTTTATTTATTTCGACTTTGGAGGCACATAATTTGGACACTAAGGGTGCCATTGAAGGTGGATCCATGCGTCTCCTGCAGCACTGTGGCCTGGAGCAGTGCTGGAGGACACGACACTAACCCAGCCAGAGTTTCCACAGTGCCCTCCCTTCTCAGAAAGGAAACCCTTTGAATAAGAATTTTAAGTCATCCCCCATACTGAGAGATACAAATAATACATTTCTGACATCATCTGGTCAGGACATCATATCTTGTCCAATTTCAGACTGAATGCTGCTCACTATTTAGGTTCCGGAGCTTCCACATTAACAGAGGAGCACGCAGTCAGTGCTCTCTGTGCACGACCAGTCTCACTGCCGTACCAGGGAGCCACCTCCCAAGTGCACGGCCAACTGTCTGGCTCCAGGCTGCAGGCAAGAACTAGCAGCAAGCGCAAGGCATGCTGCTGCATTTGTGCAACGCTGATGGCTGTTCTGGGAGTACACGAGAGGCTCCGCCATGTCGCCACTCATTTGAAGAGGCTCCCAGTGATTCAAGCGGTTTTCCCTGTAAAGATGAGGACACTGTGCAACTCAAGAGCAGGAGTAACGAATGTCTGATGGACCAGAGCAAATCCTGGCCCCAGTTAGATTTTAACTCGCCCCATTTTTGAAAGGTTATTTGTCAGGGTTTGCAGTGTGTTCAGAGACCTAGGCTTTATTCTACCATGCTGATGAACTCTGCTTTTGAACTTGCTGTGCTTTCGCACCTTACCACTCTTAACGCTGAAGATTTTCAGACACTGACAGAAAATAAACCTGTATTTCAAGCAGGTTGCTGGAAAACAAGGAAGCAAGCAGGAATGAAGGTTGTGTGAACAGAAGACGAGCTCCTTGGCTAAGCCCTGTTAGGGTCTGGATGAGTATCTACCTGGTTTGGCACCCTGCTAGCCAATGACACATGCTACATGGCAATGTCCCCCTGTAAAACAGCTAAATCATGAGCACTCACCCTAAGCATCAGGGCAACAGAGCAGGATATGGTTCCTGCAGTGCAGGAGGTGGACACCAAACATGCGGGAGGTGCAATGACATGTCCCTTTATTGACCACACATCAACCAGAGATGCAAGTCAACCACAGCCACAAGTCAACCAAGAGCTTCTGACCAGCTGCAGGTGACGGGCTGCAGCCCAGAAACATTCCCCAGTTTTCATGTGGGCAGGTTTTGGCTCACTGCCTAAACCACTTCCCATCTGCGATGGTGGCACCTGAACCACTCAGCTTGGGAGGGCAAAACCGTGCAACGGGGAGCAGAGGCTCAAAGGAGTCATTTTTCCTTCAGAAATACACTTCTCTGGTTTTGTATCAAACTTGAAAACAGCATCTCAGTAGGCTTCTGCTTACTTGAATAGAGGTTAATAAATTACTCTGCTTGAAAAATGTCCATATGTTTCAGACAGAGAGCTTCTGTTCAGAAGTTTCCTTAAAATCTGTTTTCGCACTGACAGAATAAAACCAACTGTTTTTCAACTTCTTTTTCCCCCCATGGCAACACCTCTCAGACACCAAATAAGCACCAAAACTTAACCATGGGCGCAGATTTACTTTGGGTGAACCCCTTGAGGCAGTGGGCATGTTTCCACCATGGCGCTATGCCTGGCAGAAGGACACCAAAGTGCTCTGAGCACCTTGTCCAGCCCTGCTACCCGCTCCTGGCACGGCCATCCACCTTCTCCTGCTGTGCTCTGGATGTGGTTATGGAGATGAACACCCCTGATGAGGCTGATGAAGAGGAAATCTGCCTTACATTCACTAAAACCGTGTTCCACACTCGGAAGAAAAAGTGCTTTAAATTGAGGAGAGCATCTTCATTAAACATGATTATGAAAAATCCCAACTACCCTTCCCTGATTAATTCCCTTCCAGGAGGCACTGCCCACTCACTCAAATCAACAGTTTTAGTGAAAGCTTTTGATTTCGATTTTTTAATGCAAAATCAAATTGTCATTGTATTTGGTTTCAGTATTTTAAGTAGTGGAAAAAGCCTGGATTTCTGTTTAAAAAAGCTTCTGATTTTAAAACAAACTGAACTTTAAAAGAAAAGCAAAAGCTTAAAATCCAAATGGGGCCAATTCTCCTTCTTTCATTTCCTGTTTTCTTCTGTTTGAATTTTATCTCTGCTTCAGACTCTTCCCATATTTTTCATGATTTCATAACCATATTTTCCCATTAAAAATAAGGTTCTTGTTACTGGAAGAACATCCTCAAAATCGCAAGAGAGCAACTTACTGCCAAACACGACTGGAAAAATAATTATCCACGAGGCACTGTCACATGGAGTCAAGGTAAAACTTCCCATGAAGAGGTTCAACACAAGATTTAGGGAATTCACTTACTTAATACAATAGAAAACCATATTTTTGCTATTTTTCCTCCTAACTTTGCAGTTATCCTAGGTGTCGTTTGTACTGCACCTTTGTAAAGCACCGTGAGGCTTCAACTGAATGGCCCTAGAAGCTGTCATTTCGGAAACTGAGGAGCCTGAGTCCTTTAAGAGAATTATATCCTGAATATAATGCGCAAAGCCTGCGACTTGTGTGCAAACCATCATGGAGCAAACAGGAGATACTGCTGCTAATAATCGGTAAATAAAGGGAAAGTGGCTTTTTCGATTTCCCAATTAAGCAAGATAATACTTTCATCAATTATATTTTTATGTGACATTTTCCCAATATGGATGTAACAAATGGCATTATGCTTCTTCGTTAACAGCTCAGAGAAAATCCATTTAATTGTCCCTGCCTTTCCAGAAAGTAACACGCGGCGTCTGTAAAGCCATTCCCAACTCGTACGCACGACTGGTGTATTTCTGGAAG
This sequence comes from Brotogeris chrysoptera, assembly GCA_030323915.1. Taxonomy (NCBI): domain Eukaryota; kingdom Metazoa; phylum Chordata; class Aves; order Psittaciformes; family Psittacidae; genus Brotogeris; species Brotogeris chrysoptera. The sequence goes on from JARCZZ010027242.1 coordinate 5,358, forward strand.
CCCAGCTCAGCTTTGTATCCATTACTCACTAATTAGCAACCTGAAAATCCCAATCTGACACCACTCCTCTGCTCAGAGAATATTCTTCCCTCCAAAGCAAAAGGCAGGATTGTCTCAGCCCCACAGAAGTCCCCAGGGAAAGGAATCTCTGGCGATGGGGCTGATGAGAAGGAAATCTGTCTTACAGATCCCTGTACTGATGGCCTGGGATTGCCAAAGTGCAGGAGGCTCTCCTGAATCAGAGTGACGGCGTCTCGGCCAGTTTCCCACTGGGAAAGCTCCAGAGCAGGGTGGAGAGGTAGGTGGGAGAGGGCTGCTGAGGTTCACCCTTTGGGGGCAGTTGATGGTGGTTTGGTAAAACAGGGAAGAAACCTCAAAGTGCTGCTGCTGAAGGGCTGCAGCAGCATCAGGCATCTCATGCACAGTCACTAATACATGCAGGTGATGAATGGAAAGGCAAGTGAAAAATCCTGCCCCAACTCAACCAGAAACCTGAGCTGCAGAGAACAGAAGTGAAGAAGAGCCTGTTCTGTCAGCCCTTCTCAAGGGTGCAAGAGGAGAAAGATCTGTCCACTTGTGGCTACAACCAGACCTTGTCATTATTCTCCACTCTGTTTCAGGACATTCTAATAGAAACATATTCTTCATGTATTATTCCTAGAGCTGTTTGTCTCTCCAGGCACCCATTCTCCTCTGTGTAAGCAACATTGTTTATGGACTCAGCGCTTAGCAGCTGTTGGTAGAGCTCCCCATATGTCACAAAACACTTTATCCCTAAATTTCATCCTTCATATCCCTATTTCATTTAGGTCGCTGCTTTGCATCCAAGCACACGGTGGCAGATAGCTGCAACCTCATCCATCTCCCCCACCTGGGCTCTGAGCACACTGGCTGAACATGCGTATCGGTTTGATGATTACACCTTTATTTTAGTGCAGGATGAAGTGACTGAATATCCCAGTTAGATCCCAAATCCTTGACAAAAGTCTCTTAAATTTTTCAGAAGCCAGGAGAGCGGCTGAGCTGTTGGATGCTCTACTGAGTGTCTGCATGGTGGGCAAACAGCAGTGAGGCATCTTGCTCCACCTCCCACCACAGGCTGGGTGTCCCAAGGGAGCAGGGAGTCACCAGCAGCCAGCTCATAAGCCCTATGAAACCTCCCCTGAAAGCCTAGGGATGCTGCTGAGGATCCCCCAGCCTCCTTTAGAATCACAGAATCATACAATAGCTTAGGTTGGAAGGGACCTTCAAAGGTCATCTAGTTCCATCCCCCCGCAATGAGCAGGGATATCTTCAGCTAGATCAGGTTGTTCAGAACCACATCCAGCCTGGTTTGAATGTCTCCAGGGATTAAGCATTTAACACCTCTTGGACAACCTGTTCCAGTATTTTACCACCCTCACTGTAAAGAAGATCTTCCTCACATCCAGGCTGAATCTCTCCTCTTTCAGTTTAAAACCGTCACCCCACACCCTATCACAACAGGCCTTGCTAAGAAGTCTTTCAGTCTTCACTGTTGTGATCTCATCAAGTGCAAACCCATGAAACACGATGAGACAGAACTCTGGTCGCTTCTCCATGCTTCACTTCCAACAGTGATGCTAGAAGAGCAAACACATGGGGAGCTGGGACCATGCTGGATGCTGCGCTGTTTGACCGCAGATACCTCCTCACAAACACCACCACTGCCTGATGCTAAAAGTTTCCCCCGCATGGAATACACTGTGCCAGGCTTATGGAAAATAAGCTGACATGTACCTGCTTCTAGGTTTTAATTTCAATTGGGTGGGTGGTGAGAGAACAGTTCAGAAGCAGAGCCAAGACACAGAAACCAGAAACTTCCATGCCTCGAAGCTTTGCGAAGCGGCAAAAAAAGGAAAACCAAAATCTATTCTTCCCAAGGCAGGTTGCTTCCCCTAATTAGTGAGTCAGCTCTGCTAATAAAAATTACAACAGGGCATGAAAGCAGTGCTGAGGATGGGTGTATTTATGCAGGTCAGTGGGGGTTTTCCTAAACATTTTGATTACAACTGTAACTGCACTAAAACACATGCAAAAACCCTATCATTAAATTTAAACAGCCTGATGATATGCGGTCCCAGACTATGAGAAGTGCAAATAAATTGCTGTAATCTGCCACACTGTCACTTACTCCTGCTCCTCAGCAGCCATAATTGACTAATAGGATAATAAGGTGGCAGCCACGAAGCTGAAGGCTCAACTCCATTGCTTTAAATGCCCTTGAGGAGAAAATACTCCAAGGCAAGAAGACAAAAGTGGCTTGATCACAATCATCTCCCTTTACTCAACATATTTTAAATGCTCAGCCGGACTCCACAATTGCTTGGTGTAAAATGTGATGCCAACCTGGTCTGTCCTGCAGGGTGCCAATGTCCAAGCAGTGACCTTGTTCCAGAGAGCCCCCAGCGTCACCCCTGACCTGCACTGCACTGTGTGAGCCCATAAAGCCACAGCAAGAAGCACCCTCTGGGGCTGAAGAGGTCAGTGAGAGACCCCAACCAAGCTTGTGCAGGCCAGGGAAATGCCTCCAAGAGGCCACCTTCACCCGATTTTGGGACCAGAGCATCAAGAGCTGTCCTGTCCCATGCAAGAGGTACCAGGGAGCAACCTCACACTCATTTCAGGAAGCAGAACATCGCTGTGTGAAAAGGGTCCTGGTGAGCTAGGCCATGGTGTAGTGATGACTGGGGCAGATTAGGAAGATCCACTCTTCAATGCTATTTAGAGAAGAGTATCTGAGGGGCTAAGAGCAAACAACACATTTTCCTAGCAGAGCAGAGGCCAATCTGGATTACAGAAATTGCCTTTTTGTTATCACAGCATTCCAAACCATCCCATAGTTGCCCTGCAGCTGGATCAAAGCTCACATAGAGACCTCATCCTACACGTGCGGACACACACAGAGCTGGACAACAGGAAACATCCTCATCAGCACTTACATCCTTACAGACAAAATCCTAGGGCAAGATAAGCCGATGTGATATGGCCACATGGGTACCAGAGCAACCCTTCACACCAGCAAAGGCTTTCACAGAGCTGAGCCGCACTCTGGTATAAATGGAAAGCCAGGGATGAAAAATGAGTAAGCAAACTGACCTGCAGGGTCGATTAGCATCTGTACTTCTGCAGTCACACACGCTCCTCAAGGCAGCTTGGTGCAGGAGGGAAGGCTGGAACTGGTGCCAGCCCTCCACCTCCCGCAGCTTCCCTCCCTGCTGCTCCAGCCTGCGTCCCAGACAAGCGCTTTATTGTTTTTTCCCCTGCCCTTTGCCTTTCTCAGACATCAACAACTTGTTCCTCCTCTTCCTTATCAGGAATAAAGAGGAGCAGCAGGGCTGCTGTGCAGTGCTTCCCGCAGCAGGGCTCCCGGCCACCAGCCAGCACCGTGCTGCAGGGTGGCCGCTGCCGCAGTTTCATTTCACCCTGAACCCACATCCCTTGCCCTCAGCAGCCACAGGGATGAGAGCATCACTTCTCCATGGAGAGCACGTGGCTTGCTCCAGCTCCTTCAGGCAGAGGGAGTCCAGCTGCCAGAGGACAGGAGAGCCCTGCTCCAGCAGGAGCATCGAAGAGAGAAAAAGTTTGCACAGGGATGGACTTCAGGGAAAAGGAACGGCAAGCCTCAAAGCAGCAATGTGGGTCCATGATCAACAGGGAAAGAGGCAAACCCAGATGACAGAAAAACCCAGCCAGAAATAAGATTCCAGAATCAGAGATGGGATTGCTCTGGAAGCACCCAGGGCCAAAAATCAGGATTAGGAACCACTAAAGGAGCTTTTGTTGTTTTTCTTTTAAAGACTTATTTCCCTTGATTTAAGAATAAGGATTACCTCTTAATTTGAGCCAGCACCTTTAACCCTACCGAAGGAGAGAGCTGGAAATGACTGCTGTTTATTCCTGATTCAGCCTGTTTACAGCAGGGCCTGTTAAAGCAATTAAGGGTCCTTAAAGATAAAATACTCCTGACCAGGATGCCATTAGGTCCATTTCAGCATGCAATGTCAGCAAGCAAAAGAGAATCTTTGACTCAGTGCTCTAAGGAAGTTTGAGCCTGGGCAATAACTTTCCTTTAATAATGCAAATTACAGAAAATAATGAGAACATTTGCATGCTGCCTTGACAAAGAGGGGCATTTCAAAGTCTCAGGGAGCAGCCTAGGCAATAAGAAATGCTCTTGTTCTCATATGTCAAACTGCTTTGCTTTTCCCCTTTTCCTGCTGACCGAAGGGTTTCACACTGGAAATGCTAATCACGCTCGCGTCTGCCATAGCTCACCCTCTTGTTCTTACTGTCTATAGAAACCTGCAATTCACCCAAATCACCCTCAACCACTGCATTCACTGCAGCGCATCTATATGCCCACACATGCTTTACCCAGGAACTCCTCCACACATCCACATGCATGAATCATTGCAGGATTCAAGGCAAAGGCTGAAACCTCCTAAGCATTAAGCTAAAGAAGATGAATCCTCTCGCTTTCCTCCCTGCCGCCAAGTTCTTAGCTTTTTGCTCCCATTCAATCATCAGATTAAAAGGCTTGGTTTCCACAAACTTCGAAATCGAGCTTATCTGAGAGTCAGATTAGAAGCCAAGGGTGCCTTCCACTGAGGCACAGGCTCTGCCTGGACAAGCTGAACAGTCATTAAGAAAACCTGAAAACAAAGAAGAAAAGTATTTTCCAAGGCCTCAACAGGAAGGTAAAACAACTGCAGTAATAATATGTAAGTAAAAGGTGCAGGGGCCCTAAACCAGTCCAAGAATACTGCTCTGGGCTAGCACATGCCATTTGAGAGAAAGCCCTTTCGACCATCATATATGGGGAAATCAAGGTGCAAGATGCACAGTAGCACTATATGACTATATCTGGCGTAAGGCTTCCCAGCACCATGACCCACACACCACATCACACACCACAGAGGTCTCACCCAGAGCACATTCAAATGTGCTCAAAAGATCTCTAATAGGCTAACTTTGAGTGGCACTGATCCTGGGAGGGCAGCTGATACACCCAAGTGCAGATGTCTATGGCTTTTTGGGTGTTCCAGGGTCTTCTGGCCAGCCTCCAGCAGCTTCTCCAAAAGAGTGCATGGGTCCACCGTGTCCCAAACCACATCCGTGTGGGAAGACGCTTTGGATACATCTCGACTACCTGGGATGCCTGGATCCCTCTCCTGGGATCCTCACGGTGCTGATGAGGAAGCAAGAGTGCACAAGAACCTTCAAACCCATCTGGTGCTGTGCTTTGGCTGTCCAGAGGGTAACAGCTCAGCCATGATTGACACGATACCCTCATTAAAACAGCATGGGGGCTCTGAGAAATCTTCCCTTTCAATTATATTTGTGGAAACCAGAATGACGCTGGAATGCTGAATACCTGAAGAAAATACAAATATGGGATGATTGTCAAGCCACAACAGCCCACCACTGTCTCAGGGTTTACAAGCCAGGTAGTTCCCTCACACTTACACCTCCTACACACAACAAGATCCCTAAAAATTCACTGTTTGTTTTTAAGCAATCTCGCTGTATTTTTCCCTGCGACTCTTCTGATAAGGTGGGATGTGAAGCTTCTTGAAAATGCTGTTAAAAAACTTAAGTTTTCATATATAAACTGAAAAAAAAAAGCAACAACGAGTAAGAAATAAAGGCTCCAGTTTTTCCATTTCATCTGTGCTATTTATTTACAATAGAAAGCTCTGCATTACCTGCCAACTCTGGCTGCTTCGCAGGGCAGAAACGAAAGAATAGCACTTTCTAGACCTAAGATAATGACAATGATCAGCTCAGAAGACAGTGTGGGAAATGACTTTGAGCAAAGTCCCGATTTGCTTTGTTACATGAAGAAAAAAACCACCGAAAACCTAAAACTCTATTACGTTTTCCCTAATCTACACAAAACTTCATGATGGATAATGGCCTCTTCAAAATTATCCTAAACCATCTTTTGAATGAAAGGTCACTTGCCTGCGTACAGAGCTATCTGAATGCACTTATGCTGATGCAATACACACTCTCCCACTACAGAGGAAAGGTTGCATTCAGGGAAAGCACTTATCAAGATTAAATTTACATTTTCTGAGATTGTCAAAAAGTGCTTTTCGTAAAGAACAACAGCAGAAGCTGCGCTCGTGTTTAGAACCGCTGCAAAAAGCACTTTCCAAAATAGGCTTTACTACTCCTGAACCTGACGGAGCTCGAAAATCCACAAAGGGGCTCATTTACTGTTTGTGAAGAAACACGTTGATGGCTCTGAGATTAAAAATGATATAGAAATTAATTCAGAATGTAACTTCAGCGACAGAGAGGTTCATAGACTGAACTGCACACTTAGCTACATCTCTAAGGACCTTTCTATGCACATATATGTACATCAGCATGCACAAAACACCTTTACTGTATTTACGTAGGTCTCAACACAGTAAAAATAGATGTCATATATGCGAGCTTGCGCTTTTACATCAGAAATGCGTTCATGTTATACACTGGGGACACACACACAAGAAATTCCTGAGATTGCAGGAAGAAGGGTTCCCAAGTTATACAAACCACAGTTTTAACACAAAACACCCAAAAATAAACCAATTCCCGTAAGGTTCAGCAGCCACCTCTGCCGCTTCAAGAATCTACGCTTTGAACTAGAACCAAACCCTGCAAAGCCTGATAAACCAACATCCATAAACAATTTAATGCATTAACAGCTCTGCTCCTCTCTTCTTCAGTGCACACATCTGAGGGTTATATTCTCATTTTGGATAGCAGGGAAATTTATACCTATATCAGCACTTGTCAACAAAAAAAATACACTCTCTCAAGTTCAGTGCGTGAAGTTGGGTTTTGCAGACGACGTTAGCAAAGTCATTTGCCAAATGGGTTGCTGCAACTCAAAATTCCTGACCACATGAAGAGAGTTATTGGGCAAATTAATCCTTCCTGGCCTGTGCTCTGAAATATCAACAATTTGTCTGTGTTACAGTCTGCACTGAACCTTTTCCGGTGTCCTATGAGAAATAAGTCTGGTATGCGCAGTCTGGTTGCCAGAGAGCTAATATTTCTGCACCACAAAAACTATAACCTCAGTTATTGTTCCCTTTGAGTTCTCAGCAGAGACCTCAAAGACTGAATATGCCTCAAAAAAAGAAATGTCTAAATGCTGGAAACGGCCTGTTTTCAATTGCAGGGCTCATTGCCGTTGCTATCAATAGACCCAAGGTTTTGCTTCATCAACAAGGAGGAACCCAACACTCAAGAGAAACGAAGGACTGAAGGAGTTTGCCGTATTACTGCTACCAGTTCTGGGACTACATATACTTCCTAGAAATGTCAATAATTATCTATTATTGAAAAGAAGAAGCTAAAAGACATAACTTAAAAGCATTCTCATTTTGATTAATTTTTGCCACTTGTAGCCAGTTACTCATTAAACATTTAGACTCGAAATAGGTGATGTGGAGAAATTACTATCACATTAGCAAAGGTCCAAAGCAAAGAGCTTTGGTGGAAAGTAAAGAGCTGCTGCCTTTCAAATTGCTTCATTTTTTGGCTAGAAATTATTTCAGAAAGTGCAAAAAATCGGTGTCCTCCATTGCCAGCTTCTTAGTTCACTGAGATGGGTTTATGCTTCCCTCTGATTTCTGAATGCATTGAAGATATTCTCCAGTGTCGCTTTAAGAACTACATTACTTCAATGCCAAAACCAACAGTAATAAAACAAAAGACCAAGCTGGTATATTTGTTTCTATGCATATCCATGTATATATATTTATCAAGCAAGAATACAGCACAGCATTCTTATCAGATAGATCTCTTTAGATCTAAAAATATTATTCCCTGAACACTCTTTCTTGGCCGAATTTGATTTACCTTGATGAATATTCCATAAAGGTGGATTCCCCTCCCCCCCCTTTTCTGTCAAGTCAGAAAAGAATCAAAGTGATTAAAGAACATGAATAGCCTCCTCCTGACTCACAAGAAAAGCTGATCATTCCCACAAACTTCCCTACTTGCAAACAGCATGCTGCTCTTTCCAGCCCGCATGAAATTCTACCTTCATCTTCAGCAAGGAGCTGACACTGACCTCCAATAATAGTAAATGTAACACTTGAAAGTAACGGAAAATGAAAGCAGAGCATTTGAGGATGAAGATGAAACCTACAGTGTCTGATGACGGCGGCCCAGGGCTGGAAGCACGATGGGTTGGAGTACAACTGCTGGGGCTGCTTTTACAGCACCAGGATCATATCACTGCACCATCGCCTTTTAGGTAGGCTGCCCATGAACTTACCATCAGGAGCTAACTCAGGAGCTATCTCCTGAGCAATTCTACTGGTCAGGCACTGACATGGGTAGAAGGTATTTAAGATCAACCATGCTGTTGCGCTATCAGCCATTTAATACTGCATCTAGTTGAAATCTGGCAGGGGTATTCTGTGGGAAGGATAACATCTGCTTCTTTCCATGGTGGTCTGACATCTCAAGATGATAAATTTGACCTCCCTTCTCCCCTTCCTTCTCCTTCCTTGAAGAGCCAGCATGCCAGAAATCAAGGCTGACCAGCTCAGGTTTGTTCTGCTATTCATCAAAAAAACCTCAGCTCAAATGAAAGGAAATTCAGGAAGGACAGAAGTGATGTATTCACAAAAGTTGCTCATCTGGCAAGCACATACGAAAACAAACGAGTAAAAAAGCAGCACTTGTGGGACAGTGCTGTATCCTTCCTCCAAGGTTATGCACCACAGAAGCAATTCAAAATCATACCAAAGATAATATCTGGTGCCAAACAGTGACTACCACAGACCTACTGTGCACTCCAAAACTGCTTGCACACATGACTATCCTGCATTAATATTACCGTGCCTCTGAACAAAAACACAGAATTAAGGCTCCCAGCATCCTGCACGAGCCCCAGAACATAGTAATTCCAGGAAGAATTATCTCCATTAACATTCATAACTATAAACTGGAGCAATGTAAAGATTGAGCCCAACCAATTTAACTGCATTTATCTGCAATGCTGCATGGAGCTGAGAAGTCAGACCCTAAACCTCTGCCATCAATTTAGAACAGGAATTCCTTGCCTGCTACAGAAATAATAGTTAATTTATAGCTGGGGAAAACAAAGTCGGCAGGTTTAGTAAGTCCTCCAAGGTTGCGGAGAGTCAGCAGCTGGTCAGGAACCAGCTGGTGGAACCTAATCCTCTTCCTGCTCTGAGTCAACAATGGGTTCACCTACCCCAGTGAGCACACGCAAGGCTAGAAAAGCTGTTCTCCCAAAGCCAGCTAATCGTATCGTATTCCCCCTGAGGAAAACCAAAAATACGTATTTTGAGCCCTTTCTGATGACTAACTCCCCCCCTTGCAAGCTCACTACGATGACTGCAAAAGAGCAAAAGTAGGGGGGAAAAGCCCTCCCCAAAACCAGTATCAAAGATTAGGGTCGATAAACTTAATCCCAGGATGATTTTAAAGCTTACATACATGGACATATGATGCTTTCAAAAAAACCTTCGGAAAACCTCTTGGTAAAGGGTGCTTCCCTTGTCTCTTATGCGTGCCCATCCAAAAGGAGACAGACAGTAATATCTGCCTCCCCGGAGAGCAGTGCTGCTGGAAACAGCCAGCGACCAGAGGTTAATTTTTTATTGATTAGAGCACAAAGCATCCTGGCTTGTCCCTCCTTAGGGCATCTCCAGGCAGTTTGGCTGGGCTAAGCACGGAGCCGTGGAGGCAGCAGACACCCTGCAACAAGGCTGTTGAGGAGGAAGCCAGTCGCTCCCACTCTAGGAAAGCTTCCCCAACCAGGACATGGCAAGTTTGATAAACAGCGGTTTCTCAGGGTGGATAAAGGCGATCCCAGTGCATTGCTGGCTCTGGTTGTCTGACAAGGCTCCTGAAATCTGAGCCGGCAGCAACAAACCCCATCCATTTTAGCCAGGCTGTTTCTTTTAAATAGTCAGGGAGAGAGCGCCAGGGAAGGCAAGCAGGGAAAACCATCAGGAAAGCAAGCAAAGGGAGATGAAAAGAGAGTGGGAGTGGATATTAGAGATTCATATATTTAAATGTAACCCTACTATATCTGATACACCAGAGCACAGGGTCTCAATATGAAGATTAAAAATAGCTTAGAGTATGGAAATGAACCTCGTGGGCAGGCACATCTGGAAACACACAGCACCAGCAGTGACCAAACTTGAGTAGTTTTTTTTCCTCATTGCAAAACGCTTCCAGCATTGAAAACCTAACCCCTCCAGGTGATCCCCAAACCCTGGGAAGTCAGCTGCACATCTCCAGACGTGACCGGGAAAAGAAAGAACATATAAAACCTGCAAAATCATCGCTGTGTATCCTTCCTCTATGATACGCGCAGATAAGCAAGGCTCCTTCCCCCAGGACAAGCTGTGGGGAGCTGTGTGTCCGTCCCCACGCTCACGTGCCAGAGTTTCCTCTGTTTTCATTTCTTCTTCTCATTTCTCATTGCTTGTTCTCCTGGGAAGGCAGCTCAGACAGCGTCTGGCCTTACCCAGAGATAAACCTTCCTGTTCTTGTCAAACGCAGCGCTGGAAGAATGGCAGAGCAGCATTTCGACTCTTCCTCTTAAAAATGGATTAGGGAATGGCAGCACAGCGTTAGCATGGGTTATGCACAACTCACTGACAATACCCACATCCTTCCAGAGCATCTGGCATTTCATTTAAGTGCCAGCCAAAACATTCTTATTTGCAATTCCTAGCAGGAGAATATCACATGATACGTGCAAGATGGTAACGCACCACACAGAATTAAGGGAAGTTTTGAAATCCAAACTGACCACCAGTTTTGAATTGATTCCTCGGGAAGCTCGGTGTTGCTGCCTATTGCTGCTCCTGCCAGGCACAGGAAGCTTTGTTCCTCAGCCGTCCCTTCTAAACACTGCATTTTGGATTCAGCCGCACTGCATCTGCCTGAAGATCAAAACATGCTTTTCAGAAATTACAAACCCCTGAATTAAGTAAATAAATGCATCAGCTGAGGCTGGAAGCATCTAGGAAATACACCCCAGAGTGAGCGAACAAGCAGCAAAGTCAGAAATAAAGCTGATCTCTAGATTCAGATCTCTTTTAAACTGGAAGCATTCTCAAAGCTGTGAAGAAGCTCAGCCACTGGGGCGCAAAACCGAGCGTCTATTTCTTTAAATGGCTTTAAAAGGTAACTTCAGACACCGGAGCCCAGCACTTTTCAAGTGTTTTCAGAAAACTTGCTGAAAACTCATCAGTATGCCTTTTATATGCTAGACTGTAGCCCAATACGGAGGCAATAGCCATAGGTACCTCATTTGCATTTTTATGCAGACATTTACATGAATAAATGAAGTGTTTTGTACGTCTGGATTCCCATTTAGACACAAATCCCTGTTTCCGAGAGCACATTTTCAGAAGCACGCTGCAAACAGAGCCCTTAAACAACGCCTTGCTGAAGCAGCCTTTCCCCTCTGAGGCAGTGAGCTCGCAGCTTTAAACTCACTTTTCCTCTGTATCTCTGGAGCTGCACAAGACCCTCTGAGTATTTTACGGCCCTCTGAGCACGCCTGTTCACCCATGGCAACGTTACAGCTTACAGCAAATCCATTCCCTCGCAAATGACCCTCTTAGCACCACATTTTGGAATCTGCTACATCATTTCCAGAAAACTGTAACATCAACCAGGTTGGAGAAAACCTTTAAGATCATTCAGGTCCAACCATTACCCCAGGACTGCCAAGACCACCACTAAACCGTGTCACCGAGGGCCTTAATCTACATGGTTTTTGGACACTTCCAGGGACGGTGACTCCAGCACTGCCCCGGGCAGCCTGTTCCGACGCCTGAGCACCCTTTCAGTGAAGAAATACTTCCTCATATCCAATCTAAACTTCCCCTGGTGCAGCTTGAGGCCACTTCCCCTCATCTGTCACTTGCTACTTGGGAGAAGAGACTGACCCCCACCTCACTACAACCTCCTGTCAGGCAGTTGTAGAGAGCAATAAGGCTGCCTTGAACCTTCTCTTCTCCAGACTGAACCCCCCCCCCGGTCCCTCAGCCGTTCCGCATCACACTTGTGCTCCAGACCCTTCACCAGCTCCATTGCCCTTTTCTGGACCCGTTCCAGCACCTCAATGCTTCTCTTGCAGTCAGGGGCCCAGAACTGAACACAGGATTCGAGGTGCAGCCTCACCAGCGCCCAGTACAGAGGGATGATCACTGCATTGGTTCTGCTGACCAAACTACTGCTGATGCATCCAGGATGCTGTTGGCCTTTTTGGCTGCCTGGCCACAAGCTCCTCATGTTCAGCTCCGTCAATCAGCACCGCCAGGTCCTTTTCCACAGAGCAGTTTTCCAGCCACTCTTCCCCAAGCCTGTAGCGTACCATGGGGTTGTTGTGGCCCAAGTGCAGGACCTGGCACTTTGCCTTGTTGAGCTTCATACCACTGGTCACATCCCATTGATACAGCCAGTCCAGACCCCCCCCGCACAGCCTTCCTGTCGCCCCGCAGATCAACACTCCCAGACAACTTGGTGATGTCCACGAATTTACTGAGGGTGCACTCAATCTCCTCATCCATATCATCACGAAGATATTAAACAACACTGGCCCTAAAACTGAGCCCTGAAGGACACTACTGGTGACTGGCTGCCAAGCAGATGTGATGCCATCTACCACCACTCAGCCATCCAGCCAGTTTACAACCCAGCAAAAAGTACACCTATTCAAGCCATGAGCAGCCAATTTTTCCAGGAGAACACTATGGGGGACAATGTCAAATGTTTTACTTAAGTCTAAATAGACAATGTCCACAGCCTTTCCCTCATCAACCAGGTTGATGGAAGGTACAGTGAGATCGACAGAAGCATCCAGGCACGTGCATCCTGCACCTTTTTAGCTCACTGGACATCCAAACAATTTAAAAAACCAATGGAAATGGGGAAAAAAAATGGACGATGAGGAAAAAAAGGTCATTAAGCAAAAGACTCAGTCTCCCTGCAGGAAGGCTCCTTTAGCCTCAGCTTCTCCCAGATAGATGGAGATGAGGAATTACCAGGGACTTTCACACCCTAATCAGTCCCTGGGGAAGTGTGCCCAACAGCAGCAGATGAGGGCTGTGGTCTGAGGTCTGCTCTGAGTTTCCTGCGGGACTGGGCCAGTTATTTAACACTTGCAGTGCTTCAGCGTTTCATTAACTCATCAGTGGGTCAGGTCACAGTTTAACACCGGTTCCGGTTTCTAAAAGGAACGTGCTCGGTTCAGAACTCAGTTGCACACACTCTACTCACCATGAGACCAAAAGAGAGAGAAATCCTTTATAAAATGCCTTTATAAAAAGAAACAACTATCCAAACTGCCCCCCACTGCAGCACCGCCTTTCCCTAAATCCTGTGAAGTGCTATGACGAGCTGTTTGTTTCCATCCTCAAGGAATTCCCCTAAAAACCTCTGCAGCTCAGTTGCAATGTCTCTGTTTCCAGACTTGGGAAAGCCAGGTTTCCTGAAGGACACTGGAATCTCTACTCTGCTGAGCCCTGCAGTACACCTGCACCCAGGAAACGTGGCTGGTGGAGCATACGGCTGCAGCCCATGAAAGCCAAGGACAGCCTGGAAAAACACCCCGAAGTCCACGATTCCCTTAGGGCACGTGTTTTTCTCTTCAAGTTGAATCCCCCTGCTTGCAGTCTCTGAGGCTAAAGCTAAAATAAAACCCTATAAGGCGTCTAAGCTATTCCATTATTTTAAAAGGCTCAGGCATTAACCTATTTGGTGAACAACCACCCTTAGGCATGAAAACAGCAGATGAACCATTATTTTACACAAGGTCTGTATTGAAGGCAAAAATTCCCTAGCGGAAAAGACGACTGCGGAGAGCCTGGCTTTGCAGATACAGCAGCAGAGGGTAAGACTACTACTCTGCCATGGAAAGACACCACAAAACACTTAGACCCACACCCAAGTCCTTCTTGTAATAGCTCCTTACCTGAAGACACTGCATAGAGCATGCTGGACCACTCTGAATCTAGGATTGAACACTGTGCTTCCCAGCTATCAAATAAAAACCTGCTGGAGCATCTGCCAGCCCCACCAACCCTCCTTCCTCCTTGCAGCCACTAAAAGATCCTGCTCTACCACTGGAGCTTCAAAGCCTGGGTTTCCCTCTCATAAAAACACTAAGGTTGAAGTCTCCAAAGTTGTTTAATGTCTAAGGCCTTGTTTTTTCCCCAGGGGACTGGTAGGGTGCTTCACCTCCACCCTGCCCTCAGCTCATCATTAGCTTTCTCTTTTTATCTCCTCCCGCTGTGCTCTGAGCTGGCTGGAGGCTAATTGAAAAAACAGCCCAAATATTGCCTGCATGGCACAACGCTAGCATCAGAATATCACACGTCTCCTGTGAGGTACGGCAGAACATACCCTCAAGCTCAATCTCAGACGAAGGATACGCTGCCAATGGTCCCCAATAGGCTCCAAGGCTATGTTGGCAGCCACAAAAGGGAGCGTGTCTCAGCAGTGATGAAGGGAGCATTTTCAATCATGTTAACTCAATCATATTAAGCTTAACAAAATGAAAAACACACCTTTTGTCCATCAAACAATGGTGGTGGACACTTGAAGCTGCTGTCTCAGCTCTTTCAGAGTTACTTGTGTTAGTGTGTGTGCACAGTACGCCTGGACTCCTTCCTCTACACCCGCTGTGTGCACCTCTCCTTCTCCTGTCATTACGATGGGCGAAGGACCCTGCCTGTACCGTACCAGGCCATGATGCAATTCAGCTGCTGTTTGCAACACACGGATTTCTGGAGGAATGCAGCACTTCCATTAACTGCCTGGTAACTGAAAGCCACACAACTCAAAAGCTGTTTTCCTACTTGGCTCTTCTGTGGAGTGGAAATTTCTACAACAAAGGTAAGATCATCAACCACACCAGGAGTTACTGCAGCACAGAGACTCGTGTTCTGGCTTTTTGAGTCTGTAATTCCAGGGAGCCTTGTGCAGGGTGCTGGGACAAAGCTGGCATGGAGGGAGAGACCTAGCAATGCAGAGGAGCCCTGGAGCCACTGCTTTTCAGCCTGGTTCATTCCTGGTCTATCCCAAAAGGCTAAGATTCTTATTTCCCTGCAAAGTATCTGGAAGAAACCCCAGAGCTGCAGAGAAATCCTCCTGAGGCACCAGGGATGCAGTTTTCCTGGTCAGAAGAGTCCACATGAGCTGTTCATGCTTTACCCCAAAGACTGGATGGAGTGTTTCACATGGCTGAAGACTCTGGTTGGTAAGAGGCTGTGCAGACCTACATTCCTAACACAAAAAATACCGATGCTATTGAACATACTAATAGTGTGTTTATGTGCTGGAAAACAACTAAGGCTGCCAAAATGCTCCTGTGGAGAAGGAAGATGGGGTTTGTAGGTCCAGTAATGCCTAGTAATTTTAAGTCCTTACTGAAAAAAACGCCTCCTCTTAGCAAAATCCAGGAAAAGTGCCTTCAGATATTTGGCATTAGCCACCAGGAGGCAGGCAAATCTAAACAAGTTCACAGAGACACAAAATTAGAGCCGACAGCCATACCGCTCCTCCGCAAGCAAACAATACGACCAAAGGGAAGTGGCGAAATGGTCCCCTGATTGTCAGTGAAGCTTCACTGTGAGCAGAAATCCTTCCCAAAGAAAGGTATTGAGAACTGATGGAAACCAACGACATGGTCTGCCACTGCGGGGGGCATCGTGTGCTTGGCCTGGTGCTCCTCGAGCACTGTGACTGGTGGCCCTCAGATCCTGAGTGAACTTTCCAAGCATAGCCCAAGAAGGGGAAGGCACACCAGCAATGCTGTCCTATCCCAGTCTAGAAGGCAGAGGAGGAAGGAGACAACCTGCCCCTCGTCCTCCAGGCCCTCCTGCAGAAGGGGGTTACCACTAAGGGCTGGCCTGTGAGCATGAACACCCAAAAAGTCCTTTAAAATGTCTATGTATAATTAAGAAAATGCCACGTGTGTAAATCACAGGTATCTGCACAGACTGAGGAGGCATTTCAAGGTAGCTGAGTTATCTTGACACAAAGGAGTTATTTATACATAAATTACAGTAACTTTGCCCATGCTAACGAGGCTGTCATCCCCCCTGTGATTTACCGTGATCTGGTAATGGAAAAGCTTCATTTCCCTGACACCGGAGTGGGGATGGAACCGGTAATTCCCAAACCGCAGGTGCTTCCCCGATGGAGGTGGTGCTGAACCCTGGATGCACTGGCAGGTCAGGGGGGTCCCACTGCCTACCCCCAGCCTGGGGAGGATGCCCCAGATGCTGGGGTGTCACGGACAGAGGTGCTGCCCTCGCCTAGCAACCGCCTCGGAGGAAATCACATCAATACAGCGGTAATTAAAAACAGGGGAGATGGGGTCTGAGGCTGAAAGCTGAGCAGGAAAATTAAAACGTGGCTGAAGCGAATTCTTTCATAATAAAGGCATGAAGAGTTAGCCTCGTTAGGCATTGCCTTAATCAGTGAGGTGCCTTTTTATCCACCATCTACATCAGTCTTTCAGTCTTTCTCCCACCAGGCTTGCTCTGGCCACCACCCATAGCAGCAGCCCCCTAAGCTAAGCAGGGGAGGGACAGTGAGGAGAAGTGCCAGTGCAGGGCACAGCCCAGCTGTGATTTGGAGGTGCAATGACAGCTCCAGGCCCAACTCCAATAGGCACCCTTCCTTTCACCCCTGCACAAAACACTCCAGTCTTCCTTCCCAGACACAGCTCCCACTCAGATATGAATCTGCACCTTGGTCCTTCTACATTTTTCCCTGTTTATGAGGCAGTACAAAGACATTTATCCCGGTTTCAAAGCAGCAGTCGTGCTGTACAAGCCTAAAATTTCGTATGTGGCAGTGTGCTGGCCTTTGGTGAATGTACAAACTCAGCCAAAACTACAAGAGTCAGCGTGAAGTCTGCATTTATGCCAAGCTGGAACTCGACCTTAAGTAAAATACCTGATGGGGAAAGTACTGGGACCAAGTCACAGCAATGAGTTGAAACACTGAGTTTTCTCCAGCTGGACCTTCACACAGAGCAAAACTCTATACACCCCACCTAGCATGGAGAGACATGGACCAGGAGGAGCCCAGATCCATGAAACAGCACAGGGCTGGCTCTGACAGCAGCAGCCATTTTGGATGAGGAGGATGTAGCATCCATGGCCACCAGGCTGCTCAGCCAGCAGCCCCCTCCGTAGGCAAAGGCCACCCATCAGCAGGAAAACAAGGAGGATAAAACCAAAAGAGGAATTCTCTCCGATCTGTGGAAATAGAGCCCACAGTGCCTCCCTAACCATCCACATAACTCTTTGGTTTCCAACCTTTCCCCATATTTAATACAAAAAACAGTTTGCTGCTAGGTTGGCAATTGTAAAGGTCCTTTAAATCCCTGTTAGAAAGGAAAACGCTCCCTCACGCTCAGCGGGGCTATCCTACTGAAGAAGATAACCCGTTTAGGAATGACTGTAACCGTTCTTGGAGAGAGAACAGAAATCCCCCTCACAGACTTACACCTCATTCTCAAAACTCCTAAGTTTTGAGAACATAGGCTGCTACCTAGCAGCAACAAGGCTGCTACTCCTTTTCTTCACTGCAGGACCCAGGAGCCTTGCTTGAACATGAAGAAAAAGGAGAGGGAAAAGGCAAAGTGAAAAGAAACCCTCCTCAGTTCAAAGAGAACTATTTAATTCTGATTTTCTGTGAGTGAACGTAAAAGAAATCAGGCAAATTATTTCACACTTCTTTATCTCTTCAAACTGTGACCGGGCAGTGTAAATGCTAAGGCCAGCTACCAGCGATGGACATGGACAAGAAAAAGGAGTGGTTTTCCCCGGGAGAGCTGGCTGCTTTTCTAGTAGCACTTAGGAAGCCACTCTTGACCAGAAGTTCACCAGGGTATTTCTTGGCTGGCAAAGCTGCTGCAAAGTGAACTGGAATAATGCTAAATGAGGGGGAATCCCTTTGGTTGCAGTGCTAAAAGAAGCTAAAAGAAAATTATCTATTTACACCTTCATGCAACAGCCTCTCAAATCAACTGAGCACAAAGGTAATCAGCGTTTGCCAGCGATTGCTGTGTTGCACAGCTCACGGCAGCCCCACGTTGGCCTCATGGGTTATATCATACGCTTCAGAGAAAAAATAATTATCACCGCAAGCCTAAACAAGTCGAATAAACAGGAGCTCTGACCCAGCGCTGCAGTGCTGTCCAGCAGGTTTATGGAAACAGAGCCCTTCCTCCTGCCCTACCTCGGAGGCATAGAAAAGGAGGACAAAATGCACAGAGGTAATTAGATACATGACATTTAGCACACAAAGCAGAGGGACAATGAGCGATTCAAGAAGCAAACACCTCCAGCCAGCAGACTAGCAGCAAACCACACATCTTCCTAGTTTGCTTGTTGCACCACTCATGACCTTATCATGACAGGGGCATCTTGAAAGGGCTGGCCCTCCACAGTCAAAATTTAGTGGGAAGCCTACATAAATACTGGGACTTCACGTTTTTCTTTCCGATGCACGTATGGCTGCGGAGACAAGAAACCCCATCGACAGCACTGAAGTGCTTGAGAGGCAAGAATTAACGGGGAAATAATGAGAAGAAGTGGGCCAGATAAGAGATAAGTGACGTTTCATTTCACATGGGCAGGGTAGGCACAGGAGCTCCAGACATCTTGCATCCTTTTCAGCTCTGCCCTTCCAGCTCACTTCAGGGTGTGGAGAGCTCGTCAGTGTCTTCTTCATAGGCTAACTTCTACATCCACAAAATGGAAAGGGGGGCACCCATCTCCTCTGCAAAACTCTTTGAGGTTTACAACTACAAAGCATCACGTAAGGTTTTTACTATGCTGTGCATAGGTGACACATGCATAGTTTACAAAGGATTTTCAGAAATGAGCTGTTTCTGTTGTTCTTAGCACACTCCATGCAGGGTGGGGAGTGACTAATTAGATTATAGTCTTCCAGAAAAGGGCCTGGTGATTACAGTGAATCATAAATGCAGCACAAGCCAGGATACATGCTCCTGTTGGGGAAAAAAAACCAACAGAAAGAAAAACCCCAAACACCACCCAGCCTGGAAAGCAGAGACAGGAGCACAGGCTGCAAGAGGCATGAAGTCATCTTTCCACTGCTGTCAACAGCCCGCGTGGCCCCAGCCGAGGGAGCAGAGGTGACGTGCCTCCACAAGTATGTAGGGCAGTTGAGTTTCTAGAGAAAGCCCAAGTGAGGCCACGTTGTGCGCCAGGGGAACAGGGAATGTCCTTGGACCGGCGAGCCCTGCTGTTCCACGCTGCCAGGCTGGCTGCGGTTGTAACGCTGAGGTGGCCATGAGGATGCAGTTGGGATTAGCCAGCCCACTACTGCTGCACAACTGATACAGAGGTCATCTGGCTGCCCTGGCAGTGAACAGCCAGGGAAGCATCCAAAGCGCATCAGAGAGCCCCCACGCCTCCGGGAATAAAGCTGTGTGTCACGGATGGCACGATCCTGTTGGGCACCATAGCAGCTGCCCAAGAAGGAACCCTGAAAGGTCATGAACTCTCTCCTATCCCTCCACATCTTGCACTTGGCCTTATTGTGTAACCCATTTCCAGCACGTTAACAGAGCGGCCTTTCAGGCTCTGCAGGTGAAACACTCCAGGTCAAAACACTTTCCTCCACTTCTAGAAGACCTGCTGCATAAAGCGGTGAAGAGAAGATGTGGTTCCCTCTTCTCCTCCCTTCTCCAGTTGGGTCTGTGCTTTGGTCTCCTCCCTCCTGGCAGTATTTCCTTGGGCTCAGCTGGAAGGGTTGTAAATAGCAGTGGGTCAGGACGTGCAAGTTATTCAATATTTGCACCGAAAGAGGTCAGGTGCCTGGGGAACTAAAAAGCCCATTTTCCTCCAGGACAAGAAGCATTTGCGCTTTCTTAACAAGACTGTGCCCAGTTAAATTTAGCGGCTCGGCACACACGTTGCACAAGGTCACACTGGCTTTGCAGAAGCCTCTATCTAGCTTTGCAATCGTCGCACCTCATTTCTTTTCCCTATATTTGCGATAAACCCATTTGTCATTCACGCTTGAACATCTATCCTCTGAGTCATGTCTAGGCACACGGGGGTTTTAAGACTGGCATCTGGGGGCATGAACAAAAAGGCCATTAATGGCAGTGGAGGCTATGGACAGTCAGAGGTTTAACTCACCCAGTTTAAGAAAGTAATTTGTTTTCAGGTTATCGGTGCTGATGGTGGATATCAGACTCACATTGCAAATACGAGGAAAGAAAAAAGTCAGACTCAAGAACCAGCCTAAAGAAAAAAGCTGCAAATGAATAACTGTGGAAAACATTACTGCAAAATATTATATATCCTCTTTCCTAGAATGGATAAACCCGTGAAAAAGAGGCCAGGTCTGGAGACTAGTTATCCTACAGTCTCTTTTTCTCATTTCCCCATTGTTTCTTAATACTTCATATTCACCGAGTGCAATATTAGATTATGACTGGCATTTCTCTTATGTGGCTCACATTAGAGAGGGGCCCAAGCAAGAGCCAGTTGGAAGGAAAACGGGAAAACATTTCCCAAAATTTTTCATTAAAAAAGTATCTGCTATGAAATCCACATCTGGATTTTGCTGCTGAGACTTCTCTCTACTGCACTTATTTCAATCGCTTTATTATTTTTGTGTATCTATTATTGAGTCCTCCTTATCCATATACCACTATGTATACTTGGGGCTCCCAGATAATCCTGCAGCCAATAAGATCCCTTTCCATTTGAATCAAATTACTGTCCCTAGTCACCCCCAGCCCTGCTCAGGGTATAATGCCTACCCAGTTCTTGAGTCATCAGTTAAGCTGGACAGTGAATTACACTCTACCTGGGTTTTCTGAGTTGAATGATGCCTTTCTGTAAGTGGTTTAAATAAAATCTTTGGGTACAAGTTTAATTTTTTCCCAAATTTTAAGATCTTTGTTAGGTTGCATAATCTTTTAGAATGGAAGGTACCATATGAACATCTACCTATACATACGAGAATGACATGTATATACTTACATATAAAAATATTATTTATGTGGGCATACATAAATTAAATGTCTGAGTTTCAGTACTATCGCTTAAACAACATTACCAGTTATTTGTGGTAATAACCACAAATTCAGTGGGAAAGAATTCATTTTTTTCCCACTGAATTTTCCATGAGCCTCAAAGTGATTGAAAACAACTGCACTACCAAGGTCTCCTTGCTAATGGATGTGTCAAAATCCCAGAGGTAAAAGAAGTGGCTGCAGCTCCACATGTTACACTGCATTTCTCATCCATTTCACAGCACACAGCTGAAGTTATTTTTTTTAAGCCATATGGTTTCGTTATACTTGCAACCTACAGCTAACACTAGACTTTTAAGTGCATGAGTAGGCATTTACATACACAGACAGCATACGAAACTCAATCTCCCAGTACTCATTTACATATGTATCTTTGCACACACATGACAGATTTATGTATAATGGATGCACTTAAGAAGCCCCTTCTGATCCTCAAGATATTGCCACCTCCAGTAATATTCTCCATGTCTGAGTGGAGGCAAGTATCTTCCTATTTCCTACTCTTTCCACATACTTCTGGAAGGCATACACTGGTCTATGCAAGCATTATGTATTTATAATATATGGCACATTTATACCCAGGGAAGTACTCCCCATGCATCCATTTTGAGCAGCCTGTACATAGATTGCTGCATACATCATTGGTGTGATCTCGTAAATCAGTCACCCCTAAATTGAATCTCCACTGCCACAAGCATATCTTGTATGAAGATGTTATAACTCAGCAACAGCGCAATAACCACCTTTCATGACCTACTAAAAATTGCATGGCCCCGTTTGTGACCCTACTGCCTTAAAAGTCGATGGCACATAAAGTTGCTGTGCCCAGTTGGACACTTGTGTTTGGAGATGAGCAACCAAAACTAGCGTATGCTCAGACACAACCACCACCAGCATGTCCTTGGGTGACCTTCCATTATGTGAGGGACAAAACCCATGGACACCTCCAGCCATCCAGCCAGGGAGCAGAGGATAAATAAACAACGAGAGCTGGTGAGATGCTACCTTTTATTCAGATTGTTCATTCTTGAGGATAGAGCTTCCCTGCCTCTACAGACAGGCTCAGCTCTCCTGAGTTACAGCAACACAACCAATGAGAAGACTTACAGGGAAACTGAGTGCTGAGTGCCACACAGACAGGGCTCGGACAACAGCTTTGAGTTTGGCTGGGCATTTGTCTTCAACAGGCCAGGATGTACACATCAGTGCATGCTGCACAGATGTATACAGAGAATATATGCTGGGGAAGAGAATTACAAGGCTGCAAAACACATCGTGGGGTCCAGTCAGCATCACATAAAACTAGAGAATAGAGCTAGAGGGTTTGTGATGCTAAAGGAAAGCTGTGAAGTGTTTACCACTGAGTTCAATGTCACTGTCATTTCTCTTTTGTACAGTCCTGTTATTCAGATGCTGCAACAGGGACCATTTCTACATTTCATGGCTTTTGTGAAAGGGTTATTCCTGTTCTGCTGCCTTTTCCCTGAACTACATCAACATGAATTTCAGCATTAATTCCTGCCCATTACCTGATCTGCAGATGGTTATGCACATATTTGTGCGTGCCAATCATGTTGATTCAAGGGAATTATTCAAATATAAAGGCGAGCAGAACAGTAACAGCAACAGGATAACAGCAGATAACTAACGAAATACTTGTTCAATATTCTTTAAAAATAAATCCATATTAAACGATACAGTGTCAGAAATATTCCTGAATTATTAATAAAATATGATGCTGCATGATGGTTCATTTCTTACTGTTATTTGCCTGACTTAATTAAGGGAATAAGCTCATTAAATAAATGAGTGGCACACACACAAAAATCTAAAGAACCCCAAGGTACTGCTGTTCATATTTTGCCTCCAATGTCATCCACAAAGCTACTGCCTGTGAGTCCTCCTCGAACACCTTACGACTAATTTGCCTATAAAGCCAAGGAGGCTTATTTTCCCCATGAGAAAGAATCATTTCATTCTGGAAGCAATGTGCTACACAAGCAAACCCAGGACCAGGCGATGGAGCGGCTGCATGTGCGGGGTGGGAGCACGGATGCTGCAGAGAAGGAGATGTGGCAGCCACTGCTGCTCCCCTCCGAACACCTAATCCCCAGCAAGACCTACCTGGAGACTCGTGTCAGCAGAGAAGCCTCAGTGCTTGACAGGCATGCCAGCACTTCAGTCACCAGGGCTTAGAGCCCAGCAACAGAACCTGGGCCAGAAAACATATTCATTGTGCTTTTAAAACATGCATGGATGCGAGGAGACACTGCAAGGAGAGACGGGGGAGATGTTTTCCTTCTTCCACCCATCACTCCCAAAATCAAGAGAAGAACTGAAGAACTAAAAATGAGGAGGGAGGATGTGGTACAGCCAACAAGCCCGGCTGGCTCGGCACAGGCAGGGCAAGGGCAGCATACAGTCAGCTGCCTGCCTCAGCTGAGCACAGCCCTGTGGGGCAAAAGGCTCTGGAAGCCTGGGATCTACCAGCCGGAGTGATTATATCCTGTTTAGGGAAGCAGCCTTTTTCCATGCGTAGCATGGGGCTCACAAATTAGACCCTTTTGTTTTCGGAAAGGAGTAATTCTAGCTGACTCCATGGAGTGATTCCTGTTACAAATGAAAGGCTGAGGAAGGAGGGGAAAGGCTTAACATGTACATTAAATTTAAATACAGACATTTGACATTCGTAAAAAATTAATCTGCAGTATTTAACCACAGAGCTGTACAAATTGGTGCTGTTTACATAGGAGGCTTATGTAGTCAATTCTCATAGTTCAGTGGATATTGTATTTTAGCTTTTAACTCTATTAAGCTTATTTTACTATGAGAGAGCAGAGGGGTCCAGGGAGCAGGGTGTAGATTAACGCTCAGAGCAGATATCCTACGAACACATCTGGAATGGTTTAACAAACTCAAACTGACAGCCAGGACGCGATAGCTTCGCGGAGAAAGGGCTAGGAGGGGAAAAAGGGAAACAAAAAAAGGTCATTTTATGACCATTTCTGTGCTTCCCGGATGGAGAGCTGTTGCAGAGCTCTTGGATAAACCTGGGATGCTTCACAAGTGAAGGACTCCCACAGCCACAGCTGTCATATCCCACTAGCCTCTTGCTGGTCCCCACACCAGTGCTGCCCAGCACTCAGCTCGGGCTGGGGCTTGATCCTGCCCCTGATGCACTGTCCTGTACTGGACCTGCCGCAGGAGCGAGCGGCTTCTGTCCACTGCTTCAGATGCAAACAGAAAGAAAGAAAAGCGTTATTTCTCAACAAAGGAAAACCCAATTTTGCCTTCCCCCCTCTGTAACCGAGGGTGGATTATCTATGCGCTGGTGGAAACAGAAAGGCAGCTGCACGCCCCACATCTCCTGAACAGCAGCGCCATTTATCGCCAGTCCTGCATGATGATCTATCAAGCCCTGTTTCGGCTGCTCATAAATTTACCTCTGTAGATAACTTAGCGTGTAAGGAGGGAGAGAGGGAGCGAGGGAAGGAGAGGGAGAGAAAGCACAACAGCAGTGCCACTTATCCCCAAGGCAATCTTAACAGTTTTTGGCAATCTGATACAAATTGGGTTTTGAAACCTCAACTCGCATCTAACATTTTAGGATGGCAATACAGAAGGGCATTAATGTCTTTAAGTAAATAAAAGTTGGGAAGCTAACATCTAAAAACCCCAAACTCGTCCCGTGAAGCAGTGGTTTCAAGGAGGTGCTCTGTAATACCCTGCAAACAACCGGGCCTGCACAGTACTGATGTCAAGTTGTCAGATGCACAGACCTCCACCATCAGTCAGGCTGATTAATATTTGAATAAAGCTCCTATCTCTACGTACACAGGAAAATATGTGCAAATGAGATACAGCAATGTAAGGGAGATTAAGAACCCAGTACAACATGAGATTGAAGATACTGCTTCTGCCTGGGGTCTGAGGTCAACATCACTCGCTCTTCCTGAGATGCAAAAGCATCTCTAGACTGTACACTAACAGTCCTTCAAGGCTTGCTGAGGAGCCTGGGACAGTGTGGAGCGTCCCAGAACCTGGTCAGTGGTGCTCGATGGATGGCAAGACATGCTCTTCAGACCTGGTACCTCCATAATGTGGCTTCATGTTCTCAATGTAGGCTCTTGTCTCTAAGAGCATGTGTGGTGCTTGCTCATGGCTGCCAGTGAAGCACTGGGAGGCTGCCAGCACATGTGCCAGCCCTGTTGTAGGTGGCAATGGAGTGAGACACCTAAAAATGGCCTGGAGCCATCCAGTAGCCAACAGCTGACACCCGCTCTGGGTCACTGGCAAGCCCCACATCTGCCAGGAAAGTGCTTCTGTTCACTGAGCTCTCTAATCCTGCTGCATCTCATACACACCGCGGTGGATTGAGCCAAAGTGCTAAAGTTAGGCTTGGGAGTCCCATTCCTCACAAGCCTTATCCTTCTGGCACAGCTCATCATCTAAACCAGAGATTTTCTCAGTCCACTGGATCTGCTCTGAGTGCCTCTCCCTGAAAGAAGGCCAAGAGCAGGGATTCAGGGGAGACAGGCCAAATACCCTGTCCTGCATGCCAAAACCCATCAGCTACTGGTATTAGGTGCTGCTGCCAGCTGTTCACAGGACAAGCACGGAGGTTCATCAGCCCGGATGAGCGGATCTGTATGTGCAGCCGGAGCAGTCAGGAGCAGTGTGGTGGCACAAAGCCAGGCGATGGCACACACTGTGGGGCAGCGTGTTTGAAGCCAGGGCACCATGAGAGCAGGTCCTGCCTGGGGATGGCAGTGACACACAGCACTGCTGCTCCCCTTCCCCTCCCTGCCCGCTCAGGCAAAGTGCTGGCGTGCCTGTTTCTAACGGAAGGGGTCTTAAAACAACAAAAAACCCCAGACAGCTCTGCTTTTCTGCCCCTTTGTTAATGACACGGTGGCCTCCCGTCAATACAAAGAGATCCAAAGGAGGATACAAAGGTCACGTTAGGAGAACGCAACTCCCCGGACTTCAAAGAGAAATGCAGAAACACTGCCAGATTATGGCTGAAGATTGCCTGTGGGTTTCCTGGTGACACATACCACTCACATCCCTGTGTGGACCTGGCCCCTGCACACGAGTCAGCACTGCAGCTCTGCTCTGCAGCTCCCTTGTGTCACTTCCAACACTCCATGAAGATCTGTTTGCTCCTTCTTAATTTAACTGCTTTCGTTTACCAGCATATGCTGGACATCTGACATACAAGAACCTTTCTAGAAGGCATCATCATGCCTGCTTCCTGATATGAACAAGGTCATGGAAGCACTCAAGATCAGGTTGGACGGGGCTCTGAGCAACTCGATCTAGTTGAAGATGCTCACTGCAGGCAGGTTGGAACTAGATGACCTTTGAAGGCCCTTTCCAACCCAAACTGTTCTATGATTCTATGATTTCAAACAAAACATGCACTTGAGGGAGGGCATCCTATGATGAAAGGCAGAAAGAGGCACAGCAATCACTTCCTCCCTCAAAAAAAGCAGCAAAGATTACAAGCACTCTGACATCGAAGTGTCTGACAAGGACCCTGTTTGTTCCAGCACAGGAACAATCAGACACACGTGCATTTGTGCCTATTGCAGCTGCAAACCGTGCTACAGCCACACTTGGCGAATAAAGAGCAATCAAAACCAGGTCATTAGTGGCATGGATGATGGCCACACAGTGCTAATCATACAGAGAAAGTCAATTTTCAATTATATTGCTAGCAATTTATTTATTACACTCCCCTCCAGTGCCTTTTCTTCCATGTAACTTGCATGAGTAATGGATATACTGGCAAATTTTGAAAGCACTGAAATGCGTGGCAGGTCACCTTAATCTCACTGACTTCAGTAAGACCTAAGTCAATTCCATCACATCTAAATACACCTAGAATACCTTTTACATGGTCCTAAAACTGTATGCAAAATGGAAGCAGAGTCCCACCACCTGAACACAGGCTGCCAGTCCTGAACTGGCCCCAGTGGCAACTCTGCAGAAGGGATTTGGTAATTCACTTCTCTGCCTGTAATTTTTGCCTGTGTGCAGAGGATAATAATAACAGGGTTTTATTGAGTATAAAGGGGTTCTGTTGGGATTAACATTTAAGAAGCACAGTGTGATCTAAGTGTTACATTTGATTAGGAGCAAGGCTCAAACCCTGACACAGAGAATATCTAAGAAAATGAGGATGTATAAAAATCACCATATGAAAGCAGCTCTGTTGCAGAGGAACCGTTCTACCCATCCCTGCAAGCCCATCCCAATTGGAAAGCTCTGAGCTATGATTTGGCATTTCTACATAAGATTTTCTCCTCCTCTGGATCTCACCCCCCCCTCCCCGATTAACAGCTTTATTAATTTAACAGCTCCTTGCTTAAGAGGATTCCACCAGCTTACTGGTAGGATCCTGCACAGACAGCACAGACTGTAGTGTCTAGAGGAAGGCAATACAAGCTCATCCCAACCTAACACCTTCACACAGTACTTTAATAATTAAAGACACACAATAAAAGTATTCTTCCCAAACTAATCAAACCATTAAACTGCCAGCCTCAGCCCAGATGCATGATGTATGGTGCTGAACTGACGGGGAGGCAACTGGAATGGCATCTCCCTGATTTATGGACTCTGACTGCTGTGCTTCCCCCCTGTACCCCTCCTCACTTCGCAGCCCTGCCTGCCCCTGTAGAGCCTGAGTGAACGGATACCCCAGCATACAGCATACCCAGGCATACAGCACAGAGCAGAGGCTGGTCAAACCCTTCCCCTGCAAGGCTTTCCTGAACACTAAATGCAAAAGACAGATTAATAAACACATGCATCTCGGGATGTAACACTGCTTCAGAGCGCTCTGCTCCACGCCAACCGCTCAACAACCAACACATAAATAGATACAACAGAAAGAGATAAAGAAACCCCCTGCATGTAACACGCAGCGAAGAGGGAGCGGGCCAGGGTGTTCCAGCAAAGCAGCACATACCACAGGTCGGATACAGACTGATTACTCAGCAAGCAGGAAGCCGGTGTCATGATCTGACTCACATTTCTGAAGTCACTGTGTGATGACTACAGTATCCACAGCCAGAGATGGCTCAGATTGCTCCTAAAGAGGTAATGCCAAAACTATGAAGAGCCGGTTTACAAGTTCATGGGAATTGCGTGACTTTTTTTCACTTGAAAAACATTCGGTCTAACCCAGACAACAACCTCCCTACCCCTCTGAAAAAGGCTTGTCTCTCCCAGAGCCAGCTCCAAGGACACCGAACCCAACACGACACGGAGGTTAGCAGCTACAGGCCCTGTGAATGCTCTTCTTGGTAAGTGTGTTCACACACTACAAAGACGCTGTGTTTTCTTCAAAGCAAGATTTTCATGAAACTTTTACATTCTTTTTTAGGTATCAATGATATCTTTACTATCTGTTCCTCTTCCCTCTGTTCTGCTGTTTTCTGCAAAGCTGTATTACCTCCTAGCACAAGCAGTAAACCTGGCACAAGACAAGGTGTCTGACAGCCCAGCTCCTGCCCCAGTCCCACCTCCTACATCCCCCCACCTCCTCCACGCTCCTCAAGCAGGGATGCTCTGACCCACCGCCTACGACAGCTCATTTTATTCATCCTCCCCTAATAGGGGACAATTAATTCACAGCTCTCCTCCAGCCCGAATTCAACAGTACAGACACAGGGAGTACAACCACCGTGCTTGTAAAGAGCCTCCTCCCTGCATTCAGCAGTAAAGAGGAGCAAAGCTCAAGGGCAGGCTTGTCCGGCGGCTTCCCACCCCTTTGTGCTGAAGGACTTGGCTGACGCCTGCTCTGCTCTTCCCTTGGGCCACAGCCCCACATGCAATACTGCATCTGGCTGGGAACGCAGAGCCACTCACACGGTCCAGGGAGGTCCCTTCTCCACCGCAGAGGATGCCAGCCATCACGCTAAGGAGAAAACTCCCTAACTTCCCATTCCCTGGAGAAGCTACGGGGAGGAAATGGCATGCACTTCTTTGACTGTCAAACACGGAGGAAATGGGGCACAGTAACATCTTCTCAACACATACCAGAGAGGGCAGCTCATGCCAGCAGTCTCCTATGGTCTGTTTCAGCCCTGTTTTGGGTCTCATTTATCAGGCATCACCTTCCCCTTCAGCCTTTCTCTATGAAGTCTGAGACTCAGCATCGCAGTACTCCCTTCCTTCCAGAGTGTACAAACCCCGTTAGCCCTCCAGACATATTAGTGGGTGACAGCCTGAACTGCTTCATTATCCCTCAGCAGAAACTTCTTATTTCCCCATTCCAGAACATTTCCATGGCAGTAGTCTTGCAATCAGAGCTTCCAGCCTGAGAGCAACACACATTTATGCTGGTGGCAGTGATCCTTCCTGCATCCACTGAGCCCTGAATGCTCAGCCTTCTGCAGGAAGCCCTGAAATAGGCTCTTGCATACAGCAGTCCTGTCTGGTTCTCCTCCAAACGTTACTGCTTCCTTCTCAGGACAGCACTGGCCCTTAATGGTATTTTCTTTGTCTTTCCCACTCTTCCAGCATTACTCGCACACAAGCTGAAGGACACCCACAAACTCGACCACACGAGCATCCTGCAGCCCTTGCAACAGTTTCCTCCTATCAGTTTTAACCACAATGACTTCTCACTCATGAGGAAGTGCAAATTTATACAGAACATACCAGAATGTCTCTCTGGGGCATAATTTTTGTTTATTAATTAGTTTAGGATTAGAAATAGCACCAACGAGCTTCAACTGAAACAATCCCCCCCGTCCTGTAACAGGAAATCCTCCCCTGGCTGATGGCTGAAGCTATTGCTCAAGTCAGATAAGATGGTATCACTCTCTTCTGCTCCTCTTGGTAAGAACTGACGTAAAGATGGGAGCCAAGGGAGCTTTTTCCCATGTGCAGCAGCACAGAGCACATACTTTGAAGATGCTCAGTGAAGCTGCTTATGGAGTAACATGTTAATTGACTTGCAAGCATAAAGGACTAGGGAGATGTCCCTACTGCACCCCTTATCAGCAGGTAAAACATTCCTTTTCCACCTTCTTCCTTATTCAAAAAGATAGACAGAATAGAAGCTGCCAGATGGAAAACACAAGGGAAACACAAGGCATAAAACAGGACAGCACACGGGACTAACAAATAGGAGAAATAAAACACTTTTTTTTCATGGTGCGGTGTGATCTTGGACAAATAAGCATAGCAGGATTTGGGCAGGTTCATAACCTGCTTCAATAAACAGCAGACTTTGCTCCAGAAGAGAAAATGTTCCTAATAATTAACTTTCAAGTTGCTCTGTGGGATTTTCTGATGATCCCTTGCTGCCATTTGGCATCTCTGCATGGGACTTTCTGGGCCTGACTCACATCTCATTATGCAGTTTCCTTATGCCACTATCATTTAATCAACTCCAATAAACTTACTCATGATTTACATCCCCCCCAGCAAGAAAAGAGTCGAGCCCTCCGTCAGTTCCTCATTCTTAAGCAAAGCTCATTTTTTAATTTGGCTAAGCTTGTGCTCAGCACCATTTCTCTGTTAGAAACCCAGACATGAGGAAAGCTAGCACAAAGCTGGGTTTTATCACAGGGAAAGAAAAAGTTTGATTAATGACATTGACAGGATGCTGTCTGCAATGTGAACGCTACTGACACTGCAGAAGAAAGACATGCACAAGTCCTTGTGAGAAATTACCTACGTACCAATCCCTGCATGTCCACACCTACAGAACCAACGTAATTTCAAACTCTTTTCTGCTTTTACAGTACAATGTGACCTTAAATATCCCATTCTCCTTTATTTTTAACTCAGGGTTCACATAACTGTGCTTTTCTCCTTCTTGTATTTAATGCTCTTAACAAAAACCCACTAAAAAGAAGAAAGTGAAAAGAAAGCATTGACCTTTCTGCAGCGTAAGGGAGAACAGCGGGAATGCCGCAACAGCACTCTGATTGTTCCATGACATCTCTGCACTCTCCAGCCAGGCAGGACCCATCCATAGGTGCCATTCCCTATTCCAGATCTCCCCAGGCAGTGGTCAGCCAAGCATATACCCACCAGCAGCAGGCTCTGCAGACCAAGCAGCAAGAGCTATGCCTGAAGCTGGCCCAGCAGGGACTTGGTGCCTCCATCCCTCCGGAGCACAGCTCTCCCTACTCACAGAGGATTAACATACTAAAGATTGCCTAGTATTCAGGAAAACATGCATTCAGTCCCTGCAAAACGGAGTGCTCATTTCTCCTACCCATTTGACCTGACCTCCCAAAGACAGCTACTGACTGGCGCTGCCACGTGGCACCAACACCGGCTTCATGCGAGAGGCAGGTGCCCTCCATGAATTACATTAAACTTGCTGGATTTCCCAGCAATCAGACCCAGAGACTGGGAACAAGCTCCCTGATTTCCTTCCTGACTCAGTTGTTTATGCGTTTTCTGCCTCGTGTCTCCAGAAAGAGTAACCAACTTCAAATGCACTTTCACAGGCATTCTGAATAGGAATAACGCCTTAAGCAGCTGCTAGTCATTCAATTCTTCAAGGATTATGAGACTCGCTTCAGTGATCTCTGCTTCCACGTCCCCATATAAACCAGCTGTGCCTTAGCCCTCCCCATTTATGGTCACTGACACTTCTTGGCTAGTGTTTAGATCTAAACCCAGGTTGTATAAACAGCACAAGGCAGGCTGCATTGTGATTTCTTTCACGCACACAAGCCGGCTTCTTTCGGGTTTTTTAATGTAAAACAAAAAGGCCCTCCATTATTTGGTCCTTATTTGCTTTTCAAATAAGGAGCTTTAAATGAGGAGATCCGCACTGGAAAAGATTAAGAGGGATCATTTCAAAAGCACAAAGGCCACTTACGCACCCAAGACCCACGCCAAGGGGACAGCAGTGGGGAGAGGAAGAAACCAGGAAAACGCAGGAGCTGAACTTGTGCCTTAGGGCTACCACTGCTGGTCCTGCCTCCCCCCCGGCTTGGCTGCTGTTCCCCTTCACATCTGCTGAAACAGCACTTGAGAGCTGCCCGATGCACGTATTGCAGCCTGCACTAAAACCGATGGTTAATGCCTACAGTTGCCGTTTTCCTCCAGCAGCAGAGCCCGCTCCATCGCTGGGGACCTTCCAGAGATCCCTCTTTGGCTCAAGGAACAGCAACCGGTAGTTTGTAGCTGAAAATACTGGATTCTCCGGATATTTTGGTAATGACATTCCCAACAGTTTAGTCTATTTTGAAACTCGACAATGTCCTCCAGAAGTCTCAATCAAACAAATGTTTAAGGGCATGACATGCTTTCATACTGGGATGGTGACTACTGCCGTTTATTTCTGTGTCCTTGGTTTTGGCCTAAGATTCCCTTCTTCTGTGCTATAAGTTTATGGTGGTGCAGCCCAGGAGTGTCTACTTCTCAGAGGACAGATGTGAAGAGCTCTTGAGTTTTATCTATTACAGTGTGACATGCAAGCATCAAATGAAGACAAAAAGGTAAGAAAAACCCCAACAGAACAAAACTCTGGAACATGCAAAAAGTTCTACTGAAAACCCCACACACACAACCTGAAAAAGTGTCAGGCACACGGTCCTGAAAGCCACGTGGGGCTGAAGGGGCATGAAACCACAAGCCTTATAAAGCGACTCCCAGGCTCTCGCAGCTAACTGCAGGAAGGAATTCACGTCCTGCTCTGCTTGGACAGAGCGAGCCAGCAGTAATTTCACCAAAGAATGCAGCCTCATCTTACACTCCTCAAGAAAAAAAAAACCCAAACCCAAAACAAACCAAACCAAAACTGAACATGCCTAAAACGCTTCTGCTCCTGTCTAGACGTAAGCAGCCAAAGGGATTAATCAACTACTTTTGCCCAAGCTGTGAACCGTCCCAGCCAGCCAAGTGATGCTGATGATGGAGGGGGATGAGGAGCCCACAGCTCCATGGTCTCTGGAGGGGAACATTTAAAACAGCAAGTGGTGCCGTGCAGCTCCATGACTGCTCTCAGAGGACACGCAGAGGCCTCAACCACCACTGTAACTTCTTCCTTAGGATGAAACCATAGCAGTGCTGCTTTGGTATAGAAAAAGTCAAACCTGGCATTAAGAGAAGCGAACCAGCCGTCCCACCTGCCAGGGTCTGTGCACCTCACTTGATCAGGGCACATCCCAATCCCTTCCATGTCATCTTCCACGCTGCTGGCTTCCTCTCCAGGCTAACCTACCCACATGGGGACATGCTGGGAGTGGGCTGAGGTGCAGGGATGCACTGGCCATTTCCACACTGACCCAAGAGGATGCCCACTTGGAGCCCAAAGCATCTGAGTGGTTTAACGCGCTTAACCACATTACATTGAAACGTGTTTCGTTATAATTGCAAACCAGACTCAGTAAGATAAGGCTATTGGGATTAGATTAACCAAGTGATCTTATCCATTTAACCAGCTATTAGCAATAGCTTTACTAAACACACGGCCAGAAAGCAGCCAGGCCAGCCCAGGGCAGAGCAGCCTCTTCATCAGGCCTCACTATCTACAGCCCCAGCCCCAAAATGTCTGCTTTCCAGGAGATGCTTGTCCCCTTCCAGCATGGCAGACTGAGCAGCGAGAGCTCATCAAGGCAGAAAGAGGAGAAGCATACATGTAAAGAGAAGCTCTCGCTATGTAATCTTATTAGTAACTTCTTCTACAGGAATCAAGAGCTCTTCTTGTTCTAAGATCTGGGAAGCAGTGGGTGAGGAGGAGAGCTGGGGAAGCTCAGCAGCATGTTACAAAGCGGCTGCATTAAAGCCTCTTGAAGGGGTGGCTGGGGATTTTTTATGATTTTAGAAGACTCCCTTGTAAACAGAAAAACTCGGAAGATTCAGAGAGATCTCACTTAGGAAACTGTGGTGGCTTCAGAATGGAAATTCCTGCTCAGGAAAACATCTGCGCTGACTTAGGTGTCAGTGAAACCGAATGCGTTCTCTAAGTAGCAGCACTTCAGTAACAAAAACCACACAAAAAAGGGCAAAAAAAGCTTGGCACCTTGTAGTAGATCTGGAACTCAGCTGCACAGACACAGAGGAAACCCCTCTGACTTCAAAGGGAGCACCACTACAGATTTACACTAGGCTCAAAGATTAGCACCTCTTACCTCCAGCCTGATATGCAAGAAAGGGCAAAGCTGCAGTCGCAGGGGCAGCGAGCTATAGGCCAGCGGTGCAGCTGCAGGGGAGGCCACTGAGCAGCACAGCTAGCACAGAACCAAGCGTGGTCCCAGCACCATTCCTCCTGATGCCTGTATAGTGATGCACCTCAATTACCAGCTCCCAGATGCGATAGGTTTTAAGCATGGCACACCAAACATTTCAGAGCCAATCCAATCCTCCTCCCAGCCAGTAAACGTCCAACGTGAAACTGCAGCATTCAATTATGAAATAACCTGAAGGAAGTTTCTAAGAGACTGTCACGCACGTTCAGCCAGAGGAACTTGAAAGGGTAATGTTCCTGGTGCCTGGTGCTCAGACTAATGTTCCTAAACTTTCTGCTCATTAAAAATTGGCTGCTCCCAACAAAAAGACCTTTCATAGACAGGTACAATTCAAACACCGCAAATGGCAGCCAGTGAGGAGTATATCAGAAAG
Source organism: Brotogeris chrysoptera (assembly GCA_030323915.1). NCBI lineage: Eukaryota > Metazoa > Chordata > Aves > Psittaciformes > Psittacidae > Brotogeris > Brotogeris chrysoptera. The sequence goes on from JARCZZ010027242.1 coordinate 40,084, forward strand.
TTTCAGGAGTGCAGGGTATCGAAGACTCAAAGCTAATTTTTAATATCAAGCATATCAAAAGGAAAATACCCATTCTTCACGCAGTGCTAGTGGGGAGCGAAACAAAGAGGGACCTCCACAGAAGGGACGGGACTCCCAACTGGGCACAGCAGAAGCCATCTTCAAGTTCACGTGCGGAGAAACCTTTATCAGCGTGGCTAAAACCGTGACTTGAATTTGAAATGACAAAACCTGTAATTAAAATGGTCTCTCTCAGCTGCAGACAGCCGCCTTCCTGACGTGACAACCTCCGTGACAGCGACAGGCCAGGAACCAAGAGCAAGATGGAGGAGAGCAGCATGTAAAAGTAATAGTAATTATATAATGCTCTTTGTGTAAGGGAATAAAAGCTTTCTGTGATCAATAATTAATCTGGAAGAGAAGAGAGGGTTGTTACATCCTCCTGTTAAACAAAGGGGTCACATAGAGATCTGACTCTGATCTCAGCGACACTGAGCTAAACCAAAATCAGTTCTGGAGATTTCCATCAAGTCAGGCCCAGTTCCCAGCAGAAATGTGAGAACACCCCCAGGGGTCTGTGCATGGATGCTCAGGGATCCTGAACTGGGATTTTCTGGCCCCAGTATTTAGAACATGAGATCACACCATGCCCTTGCTTCACGGAGCAGCACAGGGCTGTTTTCCACTTCAGGTGGCACGTCCCTGGTTGGGTACCTAGAGGTTAATCAGTGTGGGGATGGAAATAGCTCTGAGCACCCCCCACGAAGGATGTGTCCTCACCAGTGAACCACGGCTGGACTCCAGCTGCACCCAACGCTTCCCCACGCAAGACCAGTGGGGGTTTGGCAAACTGACGCCGACCATGCTGAACAGCAGACTCCCCCAAGGGCCCAGGCGATCAAATACAGAGGACATCTGCTGTGTAGGAAGACCTCAAGAGTTGTGAACAAGCTCAGGCCTTTGCCCTCTTCCCCTTCTCCTCCTCATTTAGCAGTTACCAAGCATTTTCGACATGCTGCTTTCATCGCTTCAGCTATTGTAGGGAGTATTTTCCATGTGTTGCAGTTTGTAACAGCAGCCAAAGTGACTTTGGACTATTTGCATACTAATTTATAATTAAAAATGGAAAAATATTCCCAACAGGGTAATTTTAAACTCCAGCAATCTTTTTTTTGCCCTACAAATTTAACAAGTAATGCTATAAATCCTCATTTCCTTTTACACTGATAAACAACGACAGAGCCTTGCTCTACAAAACAGGTCTGGAAATCAATTCATTTTCCGTCCACGTCCCCCCCCAGAATAAGCACGGGGGCTGGCAATGGGAGCGCAACGCCTCTCTTCTTCATCAGGAAGCCAGTGAAAAGCTTCCCTGAGCCCGGCAGCCACCGGCACACAACGGAGCGCCCGAGGAGCCATGCATCATGTCTGGGTGGTTGTGGATCTCCAGCCGGGCTGACACTTTTACAGCTAGGTCAGCCCGGGAGGCGAAAGGGCAGGAGGGGAAGGGGGCAGCGTTCAAAGCGAGCCCCCAGTGAGCCTCAAGCTCCTTCCTCCAGATGCAGAGCTGCCTCCGAGATGTAAACAGAAGGGACTGCTATCGTGTCTGGCTTGGCTGGTGATTTAGACGCGTTATTTGACTTCAGAGCATTGCAGCAGCATTGTCTGGCAACAGGTAAATCTTACCCGCCATGGGAAAGTCTGAACAACTAAAAGGGGGGAGGCTGACGTCTGCTGGTGCTGCTAACACAAGGGTGCTTTAAAATTCCCCACTTAACTACTCTCTTCTGGTGTTTGCATCAGAACCTCTGCAAAGACAGACACTAATTAGCTCTGACTAATTAATGAAGAAAAAAGCTAATGAGGAACCCTCCAAACTCTGGATGACCTCTCCTCCCGATGCTTGCTGCTGCAGCCCATGAGTACCCATAAATTCCTTCCTCAGTGCAAAGGGAAAGGACAAAGGGTAACAAAAGGGTGACTCGCAATGACAGCTAAGGGTCAAAACGCAGTCCTCCTTTGGTAGCCCTCCACCACCAGCATTAGAAGGGGAAAGGCTGGTTGAAGATACGGGAACAAATGGTCCTAGATACCTGAGAGCTGCATCCTGCCCTATCCCCTCCACCTGAGGCCTTACATGCAAACCTTCCACACCACAGCCCACCTCCAGCAAAGGCTCTGCCAATTCTATGAAGGATTCCACCATCTACCAGCAGTTATGTGTCACTGTATCATAGAACCATGGAATGGCTTGGGATGAAAGTGACCTTAAAGATCATCTAGTTCCAACCTCCTGCCACCCTCATACATCTTCCTAATCCCTGGGCTTACCCCCTGCCCTCACCCCTATCAAGACTAGACAGGTAAAAGCCCAAACTCAAGAAGATCGCTTGCTCTCCTCCTGCTGGGGCAGGGGCAGCCATTGGGTGCATTCTGCTCTGAAAAGCAGGACCCTTTCTGGTGGGACCTCAGAAAGATAAATGCTCCTGAAACACAAGCACTCCACCCCACCTGATGGCATAAGAGGTTTGTATTTTGAGAGCAGTGTTCAGTGGTTTGAGAGCAGCACCTACAAGCAGCACAAACGTTCTCACTGCATATGTAGGATAAAAACATAACATTTACTTTGGCATGGAAGCCTGAGCTATTCTTTCCTCAAATCTTCCCAGTACAAGGAATTTATTTGCATTACAGGACGCTTGAAGAGCTTGTATTGGCCAATAACACTGACCCTGCGGTATCAGGCAGTGCAAACTGAGGGCTCACCACCCAATTGGTGAATTTCAAAACATTTGGACTGGAATCAGCTCATTCCACCCCAATTTTTCCCTTCCCAATGAAATGGGATTAGCAACCCACTTTAACTCCCCAATTTCCTGGCTGAATGAAAACCCCAAATTACTGGAAAACGTGTCTGTTTAAAAGGCTTCAGCTTCATGATTCCCAGCTAAAATAAACTTGAAAACATGATTAACATTGAATGCATTGATCTATCTATTTATCCCGTAAGATGATGCCTTAATATACCCAGGACAGACAGTAATTCATGTGCAAACATGTTTGAATTGAAAAATGAAAGTCAACCACGAATTATTCCACTATCCATCATATTTACAAAAGCTGCCATGGCCATTTCTAGCTGACTAAATCATAACATTGTCCCCAGAAATACTAAGCACTCTAATAGTCCCTTCCATTTTGTTGTGGCTCATTTTTTATTTCCCCTTTTTTTCCTTTTTTAATGTACTCTCTCAATTTACCCTTCATTTCTTTAAAATGATACGTTTGGTATCTGTTTCCTGCTATTCCTAAGAATACACTTATAATTACCGCTGCTGGGAAAGAAAAAATCATTTTCTGGTTTCTCACCCTGTTTATTTTGTATATTCTGAGCTGCTCCATTTCTCCCGAATATCTGGCAGTTTCTTTGTTTTCTGTGTGTTTTCTTCCACATAGCAACAGAAGAAAGAGGAAGGATAAAGGGGGGAGAAAAAAACCTTCACACGGGAAAATATGAGCTACGCTTGAATCCAAAGAACCCGGTGCACTCAGAAGAGGTAATTAACAAACTAAGTAATATACTTTGGAAGCAAACACTGACGCACAAATGCAAAACAGGGAATGAGAATCTGAGGGTCACAGCAAATCACAACAACATAAACATGAGTCAACGAAGCAATGCTGTTACAACGAAAAACCCAAATCTTGATTTTTAGGAACAGCGGCACACATAAGAAATGAGAGATGATTGCTCTGTTTATTCAGCCCTGGTGAGCTCAGCCACATTCCTGTGCCCAGGCTCACACAATACATTTGGAGACAGATACAGCAGCAGGCAGACTTAAAACAGCCCAGCCCCTGAATGGAGGAACAAAAGTCAGAAGAGATTTAAGAAATTTAATCAATGACTAAAGGGTAATTCCATTATATACCAAGTTTAAAATAAAAGAGGATCATAAAGTAAAAATATAAATAGCAAAACTGAATAAAATTTAAAATAGAAAAAATAAAGTTGAAGATGACAACGTCCAATGGTGGATGGACAAAAAGCCTCTATTTGCAAGAAAATGCAGTTTTATTTGGATATCCAGTGGAAAAAAAAGAAAACAGCATTAAGGGTAATGAAACACCAGAACAAAGGCATCCTAAACCTGCTGTGATATTAACTTCATGGAAGTTCTCACAGCAGTTTAGACAAATGAGATCAGGGCAAGACTTTTTCTTGTCCCAGTGCCAGAAAACATAATTCCTTGCAAACGTGTGTCATTGCTTCAGGATTCTTATGGAGCCCTGCTCCACTCCTGAGGTCGAGGATGGAACGGTAATACAGGTAGCAGTAACGTGGGACAGAGCAAACTAACAAACAGAAGTGAATCACATCCATCCAGCGCCTCTTCAGATCACCGGAGGATAAGAGTTTGACAAGAGACATTCATTGCATCTGCATTTCACTGACAATATCCCGTGCCAAGATCCTTGATGTTCATCTTCACGCTGATGTATTCCTATATATAGCTAAACATCCAGCCCTGACAAATAAATGTTTCATCAGCCATCCTGATTAGCAAGGATGGCAGAGTACAGATCTCCGCTGCAGTTACGTTTCTGCTCCCGAAAATATTCCCCAACCAGACTGCAGGGAAGCTGCGTGATGGGCCTGTGCTTGCTTTATGGACCAGAAGCAATTGCGGAAGTCACAGTTCCACCCCTTGGCTGCACTGCACCGGCAGCCAGATGCCCTGTGCCCACTGCATGGGCTCGGAGCACGGCTTCCGTGGTGCCCGGTATCACTTTCTTGCCACACCTGATTCCCCCGTGCAGCCCATATGAAATACCCAATTCATTATGTCCACTCCATTCCCGGAGGTGATTGAAATAAAAAGCTGTTCTGGCAGGAACGCTTAGGAAATGAAACACGAGAGAGATGGGGAAAGAGAGGGAGAAAAACAGAAATCAAGAATAGAAAAAAGCACTCAACCAGGTGGATGGAATGAGTCCAGAATTACTTACAGCTCCAGAGCCCAAAGAAAAAGAAGAAAACGAACACCTGGGCATACTGGGAGTTTAAAAGCTTATTCAGTATGTGTGTCCCAAAAAAGGGCAAGTCGTAGATCTGAACCCTGGGCTGAGAAAAGAAACTCTCTTTCCCACAAAGATGGAATCTCAGCATTTAAGTTCAGGAAAGAAGTATTTACTCATAAAGATATCTTTCCCTTTCCCTGCCAGAAGTAATGAAGATCACACTCAAACCCCACCACCTGCACATGATTCCCAGTTATTTAACCACAACCAAAATATTTTCAGAAATGCAAATGAAGTACAGTGGTGGACAGCAATGCCAGTTCCAGCCCAGGCTCCCTGAGAAATTCCTTCCTAGAACTGGGATTGCCAGAGGCTATCATTAAAAAAATTGTCCATGTCTGAGGTTCCAAGCATTTTCCCACAGCAAATCCATGGAGAGATCCAAGATTTTTATGCTCTGTGGCAAAGCGTTAACACAGGCTCCAGCAGTGAAAAGGTGCAACCTGGGAATAGCAAAATGGAGACTGGTTCCCCTGTACTTCTGTAGTGTTTCAGCACCTCTCGTTCTTATTCTATTTTTCCTTTTTCCGCTGTTTTTCATGAGGGAGTATTCAGGAGTACTGCTCCTACGTGGTTAACTTGAACAATGAACTACATCTAAACTGAACCTACTACCTTGAATCAAGTCTCTTCCTTTCCCTGTCTACTGGGAGACGTTCTGCTGCAGCCCATGCTGACTTACTGCAAAACTCTGCCTGCACAAACTGCCTTCCAGTTTTCAAAGAGGATTAAAAAAAGCACAGACACAAGGCGCTCATTCTGGTGCTCCAGACAGGCAGGCAGGGAAGTCTAGCAATGACAAAGCACCAGAGCATTGCCTCCCAAGATCTCCAACATGAAAGCCTTTTCACATGGCTGAGGTTCAGCTCACCCCACAGGCAGGTCTGTGGGTCCACCCAGGCTGCATGCACCAGCTCGTGTGCAACCTGACACGGAGACCACTGAGCCATCCTGGGAGCATGATGGATGCTCTTCTACGCAACCTTTCACTGGGGAGGGATTCTGTGCCAGCTCTTGGTGGTTATGCTATAAAAGGAGTTGAGAGTGATTTGGGTTAGACAGATATGGGTGGTTGCAGAGGTAAATGGGCCACTCCCTCATCTAAGCCAGGAACTTGAAAACACCTCTTAAAAAGAGTATGATCTGTTATTAATAAATCTTCAAAGGCTGCTGACATGCCCAAACACAGACAGAAAATGAGGGTTTGCAAATGACACAGTATTCAAGGCCTGCTTACCATCTAGTCAAGAACCACTATGGAGAGCAACAGAGGACAGCTCTTACGCAGACACTGGAAACCTTAAAATCTGAGTAGTGTCCCCAGCCCATTGGCTATCCTGCCTATGCTTTTTCCATTTCAACACCACATTTTCCTATTTTTATGAACCTGCTTCCTGCGGCTATAGGAAAGAGCCATGCAAACAACAAGGGGTAGCTGACGCCATGGGGGAAAGAGTGAAGTTGCCTAACAAATGTGAAATACGTCATCTGAAAAACAGCGATCTCTTTCCTCTAAACTCACGTAGCTACAACAAATTCCTGTAAAAGGAACGAAGGAAAACAGATCTCATGCAAAATAACACAAGGGATCTGGGTGTTTGGTTTTTTTTTGGCTGTTGTTATGTTGGCAGTGCTCCTTGCAAAACATATCCCTTCCTTGATGTGGGCCTTAATCTCAGCCTTCAGAAAGGGCGCTGGCAAAGTTAAACCATGTTTAATTCAAAACCGAACCAAACTTCTCTTTCTGATTTGCAAATATGACGTCACTGAGGTAAGGGACTGGCAATACGATTAATCAATGAGGCCCTTTTATCCTGAAGGGTACCTGCGTGTAAGCTTGGTGACGGTCCCCAAGAGACAGCTCTTCATGGTGGTTTATTCCAAACAGATATTCCTTGGCATATCCTTTAGGTGGACTGTTACAAAACAAACCTGTACCAGAGATCAGGACTACTACCAACCAGGGAGGGTCATACTGGGGAGCGATGGCTTAGACTGCACGTACTTTGGTGCTGCGACCGCTCTTTTGGAGAGGTTGTCATCTACCATGACAAGACATAACGGCAGAGTAAAGCAAGTAAGAGTTACTGTTGGACAGGAGTTGGTGAGTTTGCCAGGCCCATGACTGCAAACCCTGCTACCATCATTAGAATGATGAAAAATCAAGTTGGTCCTGTTCACCATGGGTCATCCAGGGCAGGAGCCGGGTTATGGGCAAGGGACTCTAAAGAGGCGACTCCATGGCTGCAACACACCTTTAGGGGCAATGATGCTGTTTAACAGTTCGGTTTTTTCCCCAGATCTCTCAGCAGGGTTCATGGAAAGATTATTTATAAAGCTCTCATTGGTGCACTGCGATTTAATCAGATACACTTTGAATATCCCAAGACGTATTAATTACCATTGATGCACAAGTGCAACTGAAGAAGCAAAATGTTTTTCATTCGAATGGGCTGAGTATTTGTCTAAGATGTTCTTGGTATCATTAGGCTCGAATCAAAACAGAGAGCACAACAGTGATGCAGGAAATAAGGAAAAAAAATTACCTGCTGCTTAAGGATCCAGTTTTCTTGCAGTATTGCAAAAAAGTCTTGACAGATAATTGGCTTCCCAGTTATAATGGAATTCCTTATCTAAGTTGGTAAAACTACCTATTGGTACTTTCAAAAGACAAGGGAAGGTTGGGAAGGAAATTATAATTCTTGCCCGTATGGAGAGATTTAATCAGGAAGATATGTAAAGATATATCACCTGACTTCTTTTGGAAAATAAAACTCAAAGTGATTGAAGTAAGTTTCACAAAGGCTCCAACCCTTTTGGAGAATTATGCAAGTGCAATTTTAAATTAAAATGTAGAATAAATAGATTCCTAACTGCTGCGTTGTTTTTAATGACCTGATTGAAGGTCCCTGCAGGTAGAAAACCTGATTTGAATTTTATGAATAGAGGTAGGAAAAATACAAAATATTGAAATAGTTTTACTTCAAACTGTTACTAATTGTGACCTCTCCTTTCCTCTCTACCGTAAAGAATGGATAAAGGGTGATTTTTTCATATACTTCATGACTGCCTTTTTTACTGTTGGTTATCCCAATCCCAAGAACTATTAAGTGCTTCACTTTCCCAAATCCTGTGCGTACAACCTTGGAAAAGCGGAATCTTCTAGAACTTCCCAAAGTACTCTTCAAGAATCGTAACACTGCTTTTGAATTTAAACAGAGGATTTTAGGAACTATCAAATGTTCTTCCACTGTGAAAAACACCAAAGTCTGGAAGCATTTATCCACGCAGCCAGCGCTGCTAGGGACATCCTCCCATGCAAACCCACATTTCCAGTTTTTGTGGCTTCAGTTCTGCAGCTACTTCTGCAGCCTTTGGTTTTGGTTGGTCAGTTCAATGCAGAGATGTCCAAGTCACAAGCTGGACTGCAAGTCATTTTCAAGAAGATCTTAGTCTCCACAGTGTCCTGCGAGGTACAATTGCATAGGACTATATAGATAAAAGATGTTGCCCCGACTAAGTGAAGTGAGCACCCAAGCTAGATTTTACATTTCCCCAAGCTTTAAAAAAAGTTTCTGCAAACCTTTGGGTTTTTAATAAATCAATACATTGCTTTTCTAGTTTAGGCCAAGCACTTCTTTAAATGACAGTTCCTTTAATATTACTTTAAAACCGATGCTAAGTAATGAATTTAACACCTATCATAAAAGAACATCAAGTTTTGCCTATCCTTTTCCAAAAGTATTCAAGCTTTCCTCTACTATCTTAACTGTTCTGCATTTTACCTCACCTTGGACATCACATTTCGGTGGCATGATTATCTCTTGACAAAATGTCTTTCTGAGGAGGTGACCCTTGGTATGGCCCTACATTTCCTAAGTTAGCAATGAGCTAGCAAGTGTAGATCAGACACTTTAATGTGACCATAAGAGAGCATGGAGATGTGGGGTGGGAGGCAGATAAAGCCATGGTGTTATCACTTCTAAGTAATTGTCTCTGTACTATGAAAACCAGAATAGTCAGCTACAACCACTAGCTACTAGCACAGTACAGATGGTATCAAGGTATATCATTTACTATCTGTGAGAGTTGTGCCCTTTTGCAGAAACGAAACTGAGACAAACATGCAGAGATGGTAATTTCTAAGTAGTGGAATTTGTTTAATGCTCTTTATCATGCTTTGATAGAAACAGGTTTTAGCCACAAAATCTCATTGTCCTATCTGGGCTCTGGTGTCAAGCTCCAAAGCGAATTTCTACTCATTGTGCAGCTGAGAGCCACATCCACAATTTCACTTTACGTCTAAGTTCGGATGGAGAAAGCAGCTGCTCTCTGTCCCTCAAGTATTCAGAGGGTTTGAATCCAAATGTCTTGTTGGTCTATCCTCCTCACAAGAAGGATAAGCCAAATAAGTCTCTATAGAGTACATATGTGCAAGTGGCCTAAATAAAAAAAAACACCTTAGCTATTGAGTACTGTACAAACTCAGCTATATAACTCAGCATTTGTTCTTCTGGAGGACTTCCTATCTGATGATTTCTGTGTACTTTATTAACACTTGAGCTTCAGAACACATATAAGGCATTATCTTAATTTTACAGATAGGAAACAGAGATATTTATTCAGATAAGGCACAGAAAGGTGAAGTCACTTGCCTGAGGTCACATCAAGGTTTCTGGCAGAGTCAGATCTTTCCAAATCTTCTGAACTCTAGGCCTCTGCTTTAAATTATAAGACTTCATCAGGTTTACAGCATCTCACCCTCCCCTCCTACCAATCGTTTGCAGAGCCGAATTTGCTCCGAGCAAAACACATTCATTGATGAACTCTATTACTTGCTCCTAAACATTACTTACGGACTGCAACTTCAAATGGAAATCTCTGCACTGCAGTCATATTTTACCTACATGGTTATTCTAATTGAGTATTGAGCAAAGTGGCTAATTAGGAGTCTTCAAGGGACTGTTTGCTTAATTTTGTTTTGGAATGTGTGCTTGCATAAACGCCATACAAGAAAAAGTCTGGAGGCCACAATCATCTGCAATGTAAAAATATTTCGGTTTCTGTGAAGTTTTCCCTCCCCTGAGGGCTCTAATTCATCCTCAACAGTTGATAAATCAAGTCAGAAACACACACCCCCCCCCCCCGCTTTGGTGTCTAACAGAAATATGACCCTTTTCTTGTCCAGGCATGCAGACAAGTGATGAATCAGACTTTCCCCAAGAAAATGCTGCAGCTCTTTTCCTAAGGCACACTGCTGCCTGAATAACTCAGGTTTTCCTACAGCGAGCTTGCTTTAACAGCCTTCATTTACATGAAGAGAACACAAGAGGTATGGTCTGGGTCTGAGCTGGAGAAAGTTATCAAGTGCCATCCAGCCAATGCCTACAGAAAACTGAGAGAGCACTGTCCTGATCCTGTCTGACTGCTGAGACAGTGCCAGGGGTTTCAGTTCCTTGCAGCAATCCCAGCCTATTCTCTTCTGCTCACTAAAGGAGCATTTAGAGACCCTGGGCACACTGAAATTATGTGTGAAGTCTGCCAAACATGACTTACCACTGCCTGCAACACATACCAATATCCCTACCTCCTGAACGTGCTAAGTTTTAACATGAAACATTAGTGCTACTCATTATGATCTAAATCACAAGTATTTCAAAAGATTTCAACTCATCAGAGCCCTAGAGCAAGTGGATTTCCCCACAAAACTCCTTCTTCCTTTTCAAAGTGGAACAAGGCCAATTTCTTTTCTGTCCTACAGAGAAAAGAACAGAAGAGAAGCAGGCTGTTCAGAAATGCAAGTGAGTCTGCTGTACCTTTAAATATGTAACTGCTCCGATGATTATCCAGGCTTTCTATGCATCCACTGGCTTAGCTCATGCTCTTCCTTAGCATCCCCTTCAACCCTGTGGTTACTGAAATTTTTGTTCACAGCTAGGCACCAACATGACTGAACCAAGAAAATACAGGTCTGGTCGATGTTCAAGCAATAATGAATTAATTTGTCCTCACAGTACTCCTGCAACATTTATAAACACTTCTATTTTACACAAGAAAAGACTTCTGCACAAACATAAAGCTTACTGCCTCATTTGCCACAGGTCAACAACAGACCAGGTAAGAAATGTGGGGTCTGCTCTTTTTTGTTTCTTGTATCCTGCAGCATACAACTACTAACTGCAGTGATTTGGGTTTTGCTACCCATGTTCACTCTCTGTGATCTTGAACTCCAGGTACAAACAAGGCTCAACTGAACTCACCAGCAACTTTCACAGTATTATTTAATTATACTGTGATTAAACTGTGATCACTCTTACTTGATGAGCCACTGGTCACAGGGAAAAAGAAGCACTTGCTCACAACAAACTGAACAGCAAGTGCATGGCATGGTAAGGACTTGATCTAGTGAGGAGGGAGCTGAAACTGAAATGCAACTGAAGCAGTGTATTCCTTCTCACTTGCTATAAAAGCAAGAGAGGAGCCTGGTGGTGACCTTTTATCTTCCAATTGCTGTTGCTGGCTTCTTCTTTTTTAGTTTTAAATAAACTGAAAATTGGCAAATGTGCCAGCTACCTGGAAGTGCAAGGAGAAAGCAAAGGACAGAGAACCAGTTTTTGTTCGTAATACCTTGCAGCCAAGCAGGGTACTTTGAACTCCGCCTGTAGCATATGGTTTGCACAGCATATGCTCCATAGAGTACTAAAATCAGAAGAACAAGAGGATAAGAGTAAAAAAGTCCTCCTAAGGCATTAAGCTTGTATATGTTTTGACCATCAGGTCAAGGGAGGTGATGCTCGCCCTCTACTCTGCTCTCATGAGACCCCACCTGCAGTACTGCATTCAGCTTTGGGATCCTCAGCACAGGAAAGAGATGGACCAGTTGCAGTGAGCGCAGAGGAGGTGATGAAGATGGTCTGAGGGCTGGAGCAGCTCCCATGTGAAGACAGGCTGAGAGAGTTGGGCTTGTTCAGCCTGGAAAAGGCTCCAGAGAGACTGCACAGCAGCCTTCCAATACCTAAAGGGGCTACAAGAAATCTGGAGAGCGGCTTTTTACATGGGGCTGCAGCAATAGGACAAAGGGGAATGGCTTTAAACTGAAAGAGAGGAGGTTTAGACAAGACGCTAGGCAGAAGTTCTTCCCTGTAAGGGTGGTGAGTGTCCTGGTTTAAGCCGAGCTGGTAACCCTGAGCCACACAGCACTTGCTCCCCAGCTCCCAGAGGGATGGGGAGAAGAACTGAAAGAATGTAACTCCCAAGGGTTGAGATAAGAACAGTCCGGTAACTAAGGTATAACACAAACCACTGCTGCTACCACCAACAGCAATAATGGTAAGGGAAATAACAAGGGAAGAGAATACAATCACCCACCACCCGCCAACCATTACCCACCCCTACCCAAGCAGTGATCTAACCCTTCCGGGTAACTGCCCTCAGTTTATACAGTGGGCATGACATGCTGAGCATGGAATACCTCTTTGGTCAGTTTGGGTCAGGTGTCCTGTCTCTGCTTCCTCCCGGCTTCCCCGCCTCCCTGGCAGAACATGAGACTCAGAAAGTCCTTGGTCAGAGTAAACATTACTGAGCAGCAACTGAAAACATCGGTGTTATCAGCACTGTTCCCAGGCTGAAAGTCAAAAACACAGCACTGCACCAGCTACTAAGAAGGAGAAAAATGACTGCTACTGCTGAACCCAGGACAGTGGATTTTTCCAAACTGCTTTAAAATACTGCTCTCTAAGAACAGGATAAAAGAGCGAAAGCTACATGAATTGCAAATGTAAGTACAGCGCATCCCATGGCTTTGCAGTCATTAACTGCTCATCATTTGTGTAAGGACACCAAAACTTAAAAGAGTTTTGTACCAAATTTGGCAAGCCACTGTAACATGAAACAGACTTCCAATCCTGAAAACTTTTTCCACAGCCTTGCTCCCAGTTCTTCCGAGTAGACACTAAACAGACTTTTTTTCATCTCCCAAGAGCTGTGTAACAGAAACAGAGTGCTGCAGGATGTATGCATCCAAATGACTGTTTATTTGGATCACTATAATCTAGACTGATTTACACAAGAGAAGAGTCCCTATTTAAGGGAGCTTGTTTCAGTTCATTCCTACTTCACACTTACACCAGGACTCCCAAGCCCTGTGAGTTAACACTGATGTTTGAGAGATGAATCGGGAACAAAGACTTAATATAAAGTTTGCGGTCACCTAGCAAAAAGAAGCACAGCTGTAATGCACAGACCCCCATTGTGCAAATGACTCCAGCTTCCTCTCTAAAATAGCTTGGAGTATTTTACTATTTCAGAGAAGGTCAGACTCAGATACCAACATCCACTGGCTTCAAGACGGTCTGTGCTGCAGGCTGTGAGATCTCTGGGTACCCGACTACCCAGGTCTGAGAAATAAATACTCTCCATGTGGTCAAGACCAGAATTCAGTTCCTCAAAAGGTAAACTGAGCACAGCACACTGAACTTAAAGATTTTGGTAAAGACAGCGATCTGACATTCGGGATAACTGGGAGGGATCAGCTTTAAACGAGGGAGAGTATGCACTACCTCTCCTCACCATGTTTTCTGGTACGCCTGCTCTAAAACTGCTGCTCCACATCCTTGGTAATCACATACTCCACATAATTCCAGGGAGATGACTGAACTTGTGCACTCACTGTGCTGCTCTTAACATGGCACAGGCAGAGTGGCCATAGCTGTGCCCCACAGACTCACCCCTGCAAGCATTAACTGTGCAACACACATGGATTAGGATACTCACATGGCTTTTAAGTGCTGTACCCCACACCTGATGGGACCACTCCTTGCAGCTCATACCGTACTGTATGGTGTAAACTGCAGATGACTGGAAAGACCAAGATCCAAGGTGCTTATTGCACTGGTGGAATTAATGAAATAACATTGATTGCACTGAGCTTCACCCTCCTTATGCTAACTGAGCCAGGCTGACAAAGGAGGTCTAAGGGGATCTTAAACTTCCTACCTGCTTAATATCAACTAACTTGAAAAATTAATCAAGGAAATTCACATTAATACAACTGACAGGCAAATGTAATTACACTGTGCATAACATTTAATTCAATATGGTTACTGAGCCTAAAAAGCACATTACTTTCCTTATGAGATTGCTTTGCTATTTATTAGGGAAAAGGTCTTTGTAAAATGACTCTTTATCCAGCTGCTGGGAAGAAAGAGAGATGTGGGAGCTACTCCCATGGCATGGAAATTGCTTTATTCACTTCAGCTAGATTAGCTTTTTAAAAATGAGATGTAAATCAAGGCGAGAACTGCATCGCTGCTCTTCCACTTCTATAGAGCAACTTCTGGGTGACCACTGTGGAAACCCAGCTTGAGCTGCAACCCTCCATTCCTCAACCCTTCACGCAGCTCCTACACACATTCCAAATTGCTGTTCGTCTCCCTGTTTAAACACTTCTTTTGTGTGTGCCCAATAAACGTCTTGTTCAATTCTAGGTTTTAAAGCTGCATCAGATGGCAGTTTTATCAATTTAGCTTTCTTGCTTCTTGGGAAAGGAATGAGAGGCGGCGGTGACAGAAGAGTCACCTACATGAAGACCTCAGCAGAACTCACTAATGCCTTTTAAATTAATTTGAAAGGCTGTCTTGGCACAGAAAGGCCAGACCTTCCTCTTTTTAATTAAAACTTAAAACGGAAAAAAACCCAGGGTGAATTTATGCCTTAATCTCCCTCTCTGGTCAAACAACGCAGCTTTCCTCACCGCTAGCAAGTGGACTTTTTTCCAAGCCCTGCCCTTCACTCATAAACAAAACCAGCCAGAGCTCTGTCTCATTATAGCCTGCACAGACACATGGTCCTGCTGCGAGGGCAGCCCCATGCAGAGAGGTGCACAACAGCAGAAGGAGCAGTTGTCTGCTAGTTTCTTATTATAACAGCGCCGCCGCTCACACAGTGCTGGGGCTGCTTAGAAATTCCATTTTTAAGCCCTGTTCCAAGGGTTTGTAAACCCGGATGGGAAAATCCGTTACGGACTGAGTCACCACACACCGAGCCCTGCTTGCACAGCAATACGTGGTCCCCTGTTGATGGACACTTATGGACCCAGGGCGCTGGTTCCCTGAGCCCCATCTCCTCCAGCCTCTTGCACTCGCACAAGCTGACTCGTGGTCACCAGCTGCAATAGCAAACTGTGGTGTTCATATCTATGTGCTAGAGAAACACAGTAAGAGGGAACAGTGAAGTGTAGACTTTCTCATCTGCTCTTCAGTTTTGGATTTGGCCAAACCATGACAAACTTGGCAAGCACTGAAAACGCGAGCAGATACACTGGTAAATAAATCTATTCCTTTTGTTAGTCCAAGCAGCGCTAGCCTTGGCTACGCTTTTGCAGCTTTCTTAATGAAGTTTACAACTCTGTCAATACAATTAGAAGAAGAAGCAGTTCTGAATAACAATTCTGAAGTATTTTAACAATAATAATTCTGAAGTAACAATAATAAAATTAATCTAGACCTGACAGATATGCCAAAACATGCACCAGGACAAGCACGATTTCTTGATCTGCAGATCAGATGTTACAGCAGGCCTTCAGTCAGCCACTGATGAGCGCAACAGCCCTGAGGTTTGAATGGCAGTGAAGACAGACTCATAATTGGAATAAAAGCATGGGCTGCTAATTCCTAAGAAAAGGGAGGTGCTCAGCACGGCTGCTGACTTGGCTGATGGCCCCTGGGCTCCTGTGGCTGGGATGCAGGCAGGGAGGCAGGCAAGGAGACGGGCCGACTATCCCTGTGGGTGCAGGTAGCACCCTGGTACTTCTCAAATGGTAACGCTCAATGCACGGGGCCATCAGCCACATGTAAACCCAGTGAGAACCATGTGTGCTGTAAAAGCAATCCTCTGGACTGTCCAGTCATACCCAGGGGCTGCTTTTCCCATCTGATGGCTGGGAAAGAAACACTGCCTTCCCTTCTCTGCCCTGTCTTAAGACACACACCCAGCGTCGCATCGCATCTCTCTGCCATGCCCGCTCCTTGCTCCCTTTGGGAACAGCCAGGCAAAAGACACTGGAGACACCCCTCACACAGCCCAGACTGCCCTGCTCCCAGGGGATGTTGGGGGCATCACCTGCCCGCTGCTGCGGTCCCTGCACATCCCCTTGCCCGGAGGACACGGTCCTGCATTAACATCAGACAGCTCCACTGTAGCACCAGACTTCTCTTCCCATTGCCTTTGTCAGGCTGAGCGGCCCAGAGAATAATGGAAGCAGGAGGTGGCTGCCAGCCACATGCTGGAAAAGCTTCTCCTGGGCGCTTTGGTGTTTTGGGAGGGAAGGGCACAGCCAATACAATGCTCATTCTGTTGCTTGGGTGCTTCCTAACCATGGGAAAGAGCCGAAGGCTGCACTGCTGGCAGGCACTCCTCACATGATACAGATACAGACATACAGGTATTTGGGAGCCTACAAATATAACCAACAAATATGGAGTGACCCAACTTTAAAAAAATATTAACAAATCCCTAAAACCCTAGTGTAAGGAGAAGGCTCTCAGTTCCATGCTCCAGGCCATTTTCCAGAGAGCTGTCACTTTTCACTTGGAAGGGTATTCCTTAAAACAAAATAAAATATTTACATTATCCAGTACCAGGCATGAAACACTTCTGTTTTGCCCATTTCTGCACACGGGTTTGAGACCTGCCTGTAATTTCCCTTCTGCTGTTTGCAGGTTTGGTTTGAATATTAAGTGTTCATTACTACTAAAACTGAAAACCCAACAACCAATCCCAAGGTCAAACCCGGATATTAAGTGCTGGGTCATTTCCTGCCTCTGTGACAGATCTTCTCCAAAATGCTCGCTCTCACATCAAATCAATTAGAGCTTTTTCTTTCTGCACCAGAGGTTATCAAGAGCATATTCCATCGGTTAGCACAGGATGGACTTGTGCCCTGCAGGGACCCCTGTGCAGGTTACCGACTGCCAGACCCCTATTGATATGCATGCAGTAAATGTAAATACCAGTGCTCAACTTATCAAATAGATTTGGTTTTATTTATTTATCTCAATATATCAAACATATCCAACTTTATTTTCTTCAACCAACTCAGTTAACAGCTCACTGCATATCATGTGTAAACAGATCCCATATTGCCATTCCGTTTGTTTGTTTGTTTAAAACCCCAGCTTTAGAGCCATCAGCTCCAAATCAGAAATGAAAAAACAGGTTTATTCATCCCTAAACAAATTTAACTCCTGCTAAATTCAATGTTATTTTGCTACTAATTTCATTTAGGGTAAGAGAAAGTCCAAGGCTTTCTATGTCCCAAGCTTTAGTATTAAAACTAGTTTTCACCAGATACTGGAAGTGAAAAGTACCATAAAAATGCTACCATTATCCATTTACTCCCTGTGCATTTGCTAGCAAAAACTAACCTTTAGAGAGGCCAACTTTTCCTGTTAGTTTTACATTGTAAATTTAATGTTGTTCTACTGACCTCACTCCTATTTTCCTATCATGTAACTTGGTTTAGGCAGGCTCAAGCCATGTGGACAAGAAGAAGGTATCTTCAAAGACACAGGATTTACTTTTTGCAAACAGTGGCCTTATTGGAGTAGGTGCTGCAATCCATCAAGTAAGAGGCTTGATTAAAGCATTATAAATACAAAAAGATAAAGATTAATAAAGCATTTTATTACCTTCAGTGTAAAAGACCACAACACACCTTCAACCTGTACCAGATGAGAGGGAAATTCCTCCCTGTACATGGGAGTTATCATCCCTGCCAAAGCAAGCATGAAACCAAGAGATGCTTAACGACCCAGAAGAACTAATCTAATCTACAAAGGAAAATGAAACATTCATTTTGAGTTAGTATAACCAAATATACTTCAAATGCAATATTAGGAAGTCAACTTAAGGATGAAGACAGCATTCACACATGAGCTATGGGCACAAGGTGCCAACCTGTCTTCTCAGATCCTAGGGACACAAACGAGTCTTACTGCAGGCACAGAGATTCATCGAAACACATCTGGAGCATCATCTGAAGCTGATGTACACCAGCATGTTAAAATATAACCCACTCAGTGTGATGATGCACGTGTGGGGCCACCGTTGCTTAACAGCCACACAACAGGCAAAAGAACAGCCTCATCTAAAGAAAACTTTGAAAGAGAGCCTGTTGTCACAAACCGTGAAATGAAGCTGTCCTCATCTTGACAACAGAAGAAACATAAATGAAGAATAATCCGGTAAGTAAACTGTTCCCAGGTGGGGGATTCAAGTATTTGAAAGAAGCTCCTTAAAGCCAATTGGGAGATCAAATATTAAATAATAATGCATTAGAACTAATAAATTAAAGATGAAATGTGCTTTACAGTTTGAGTCAGAGGTACCCCTGGCAACATAACTAAGAACAACTGAAGATGGCATTAATCTCTGAATTCAGTGCTGTGGCAGGGAAAAATAAAAAAGAAGGACTTTAATCCCACATGAGGCTTTATCTTGCACTGGTTTGATCTGGCAAACTTACTTTGAGGTTAGCTTGTTTTCACAGTATTTACTAGAGAATGATGACAAGGGGCCAAGGTCCTCTGCTTGGCCAAAGCTTCCCAGCAGCCACCAGCCCTGCTGTCCCTGCTCTGCAGATGAAGCAGCACAGTGCCCAACCTCCGCTGGCTGCACCTCCATATTAGAAGATAAGCATGCCTGCAATCTGTTCCACTTCATGCTAATTACAGACAAATCCTGTTTAGTCTACTCATGAAAGTAAATTGATTTGCATGGGATTATTTACAGGGGTAAACGGAATCTAGACTGGCCCTAAGGGTTTGGGGCTTTTGGTGAGATATCAATTAAATCCCCAGCTGGATGAATTTTAAGTGTCTTTTACATTGTGTTAATACAGGTCACCAAATGTGATGGAGAGATATCCTGCCCCCACCTACACAATATAACTTTCTCAATAACAGGGTTGGTTTCCTATTGCAAATCTTAAGCTTTGCTTTGAACAGCCAAGGGATCTGGTAATTGCAGATAACTGTAAATTTGTTTGGGTTTTTTTTTTTAAGGTGCTCCCAAAGGGACTACCTTCTTTAGACCAGTCTGCATTTCTGAAGGAGACAGATAAAGCAATGCTACGACTTGTCCCAAACCTTCCCTTTGCCCTGTTTACTCCACTCCTCAGGGACCCATGCATCTCCAACAATGCACAGCTTATATGCCTCATACTTTACTAGCACTGTTTTCTCCCCAGGGTTCCCAAGCTCTCAGCTTGCAGTCGCTGTTGACACTTCACACGCACCTACTTTGTAGCCCCTTTGTCTTAGGACAAGATAATCAGTGTAAGGTAGACAACTTCCTTCCGCATAGTGGCTCAGGTAGCTCCTGCACAGGGTAGTCTACCATCAACAGCAATGACACCAAAGATGACATGAGGAAGGACAGCTGTAACTGCCAGTCTCTGAATTCCAGCTTTCTGGAATTGCTATATGGCATGACAGTGTTGGCAGAGAGGAAAAGGGTGATTCAGCGTCTCTCCTGTCATATTGCGAAGCTCACAACTTTGTGCCTAGAGCAGCTCCATCTTTCAGCAACTGATGCATTGGGTAGGGAGGACCACAATTGGCTGGATCCTTGCTTTTCTTTTACATACATACATATGTGCATTTGCTGTCTTAGTAGCAGAATCTTTCATCCCTGGATGGGTCTCCCAGTGTCTGAGATCACACAGGTCCAGCACAGCTCTAGAGCTGCTCAATCTCAAAAAAGGTATCATAGATTAAACCGTTCCCCCAAAGACCACTGTGTTTCTACACTGACTGTAGTAGATTTGTGGATATTAACATGGATGTTTCTCTCCTGGATATCTAAACTCAGGTGAGATTATCCCAGTCTGGCTGTGACCCATCCTCTTCCTCAGGCCAGGCCAGGAGCATGGCACTTTTTGGGCCTAACTTACGACACCACTGAGGTGAACTTGCTGCATCAAACAGAACGGGTGGGATTTATTAGAACCATTCCAGGTTGGAACATTTTAAAATGTCCTAAATGTTGCACAAGCTCAGAAGAAAACCCTTTGCTCCGGCTCTCACAGATGGGTGGCTCCATAAGGAGGCATTTTTCCCCAGAGGCAGATAACCCTGCCCTTTAAAGCTCAGCAAATGTCAGGTATTTACAGTGTCACTGCTCCTCTCAGGTTTCTAAGGCCTCACTGATACAGATACTCAACCACATCCAGCGCTTGTACAAGAGAAGCTTTTTTTTTGTTGGTTCGCCTGCCCTAACAGCACTTAAAAGCTTCTTAAGCAGTAAATTCCAAGTCAGCTACAGGACAAGAGTTCCCTTAACCCAGCTCATCTGCTGTCCCTGTGATCCTTGCTTATTCTTCCCATCAGTGACCTCATGTTAACAGGGCAATTTTCCCAGTTTACTTCTGGTATCCACCACAGCCACTCCTCTGCTGCTTAGGACATGCAGCATCTTTTTGGTAATCAACTGCAGGGATGCAGAAAGGCAAACCCCAACACCCTGCGAAACCCCAAGTCTGCTAATGCACAACAGCAGCAAGACATCCTGCAGTCCAGATGCATGCATATTTCCAAGTCCTAGGAATCAGTGAGCACCATGAAGAATTATACTATGACCCTAAAATACAGTCCAGTAAGCACCCCAGCTTTCAGCAGCTTAGGATCAGTCACAGATCTCCTGCCTGCCTCTACCCATGGGCAGTCTATCTGCAAGCCAGCAAGCCTTCAGGTGATGAAGTAGACCCTTTGCCAAAGTCCCCTTACTCCACAGCATCTCAGTTCATAACGGCTCTGGGATTTGGCCAAGGAAAAAGGCTTGTTCAGTCATTTCATCCAGCATCCCCCACTTCCAGAGAGGCATATCTTCCCTGGTTCAGCCTGGCTAAGAAACGCTGGAAGGCATTCGGCTCTGCTTAACTGTGGGTGTATCTAGAGCCAATATCACAGACAGCAATGACAATAGAAGCCTGCAGGTCCCAAACTTAACTAATTAGAAGAACAAGAAAAATTGAGGCAGGCTTGGGAGATCTCCTCTGCTAATTCAGTTTATTGTCTGCACTGACCGGCACAATCTGGCCAAATCCCCAGTGCAAACAAGCAGTTTTTGCCAACATCATCACAGAGCCAAAAAGTCCTAATCTGCTACAGGAAATGCTCATTTTACTGTATCTTGTACATCTGGCAACAGCTAAAATGCATCTAACTTAGTCAACAGTCAGATGTGATGAAACACAGCCAGCATTCTTCCACTGGCGTAACACAGAGCTCAGCAGACGAGCTGAATCCAAAATGCGAACACCACTGAACATCAGATGTTTCTACATTCATTTTCAATTAAATGTTTCTGTGCAGGGCTTGGAGAGAGAAAGAAGCTGTCTAGAAATATGCTACATGACAGAAGTACATAAAGGAAAAATAAACAGAAGCACCTAAACAAAGTACAAGCCTGTGACAGTAGCATGACAGAGAATCAAAGACTGGTTTGGGTTGGAAGGGGCCTTCAAGATCATCCAGTTCCAACCCCCTGGAACAGGGACACCTTCCACTAGACCAGGTTGCTCCAAGCCCTGTTCAACCTGGCCTTGAACACTGCCAAGCATGGGGCAGCCACAGTTTCTCTGGGCAACCTGCACCAGCTCCTCACCACCCTCATAGTAAAGAACTTCGTTCTAATCTCTAATCTAAATCTCCCCTCTTTCATTTTAAAGCCTAGTAAAAAGTCCCTCTTTAGATTCCTTGTAAACCCCCTTTAGGTACTAGAAGCTGCTCTAAGGTCTCCCCTTAAGGAGCCTTCTCTTCTCCAGGCTGAACAAGCCCAGCTCTCTCAGCCTGTCTCCAGAACAGAGCTGCTCCAGCCCCTCTATCGTCCTCGTGGCCTCCCCTGGGCGCACTCCAGCAGGTCCACAACCTTCTTCTTCGGGGGCCCCAGAGCTGAACGCAGTACTGCAGGTGGGGTCTCATGAGAGCAGAGAATCACCTCCTTTGACCACTGGTCAGAGACTAGAGATCTCTTCTGGTTGCAAACCAGGTCCCCACATCCATCCCCCCCCCCCCAAACACTCAGAAGCTGATTTAGGTTTTGAAGGCTCAGGAAGGGTTGGGATGGGGTTTTTTTGACAGCTGCCCAATAGTAACAGTTAAGTTTGACAATTTGCTCCCATCTGAAACATATTTGAGCCTTCTGACCCCCATTAGATTAAATCTCCAGTGTCTGTTCTGCATTTGGACAACATTTTGTAAACATGTGCTTTCCTTCTAGCCCTTTGGTCAGAAGCGAGCATGGTCCTTTCAGGTGCCAAGGCACCTCCAAAGGATGGAGCTGACAATTCCCTTATCCACTTTTCTCCCTCCTCCCTCCATACGCACACATTCTCCACATGGATTTCAAGCTTTCCAGGATGGAAAACTGCTCCACACAGTCATGGGGAGCAGACTGGGAAAATTTCCCTCTGCTGCTGGAAAACATGAGTAACCATCATCTGAGATAGCTCCAGAACTGACTTGTTCTCCCTGCAGAACAGAGGTCATCAATTGCTTATGTGGAAAGCCCAAACTCCCAGCAATCATGCCTAATTTCTGACTCAGTCCTGCTGGCACTATTCGTTCCTCCCTCTCCCCCCTTTGATTTGATGTCCCCTCCACCCCCAAATACAAAACCCTGGGAATAAAGTAACACGGTATAAATGACCTCATATTTTACATTTGCTTTGAAGAATTGTCTCCATTTTCCTTGTTGATCGAAGGGTCTCATGATTTCCATGCCTGAAAGTAACAGTTTCAGGATAATTCACTGATAACGCCCACTTAGAAATACTTTGACGTTGACAGCAACTGGCTGGCTGGACTTAGTTCATAAGAAGTAGCACCTCCCTTCTCTTTGACCTGTTTCTCCTACAATAGCAGATACAACAAGAACAAAAAAAAACATGCCCCACTTAATTCTTCATTATCTGTAGTTTTCCTTGGCATTGGGTTCAGCGCTTAATACCAACACTTGATCAATCACACAGACATTCAAGGTCCAAACGGGCAAGAAACAGGGTCTTCAGTGAAAGCTGCTATCTATTGCCCTCTAAGCAGGCAGAGCTTCATAGAGAAGTCAAGGGTTTTCTTGCTCCCTCCTTCCCTTCTTCACTCCATCACTTGCTTTGGGAGCCTTTATTTTGGTCTGACACTTTTAACAGGGTTGGGATCAGCTCTGAGATTTGCCAGTTTTCCCGTGGGAGGGATCTGTTTGGTTAAGAGAGAGTGGGAGAGGAAGTGTTTGATTTCGCAAACACAACCTGCACACGGAGATATTTTTACTCCCTTGCCTTCCTATCAAAAGGTGTCGGCACAAAAACACTGAGCAAAAGGTGGATTTAAAATACCAAGATTAAAGAGAAGGCTGCAGGTGGGAGGACCTTCAGTTTTCACAGGGGGTTTAATCCTGCTTTGCTACAGCCTGGGGGATGAGACAGACATGGTGGCATTTGTCCTGCTACACTGCCGGCATCCTAGGAGCTCATCCTTCCGGGGGGATGGCAGCTGAACAGGGATCACCATCAGCTGGGACCAAGGAAGATTTCAGTGGGACTTGGCCCCAGTGCTTGTCCTGCCCTTGTCCAACAGCACACAGCACAAAATAGACCTTTCCAAATACTGTTTTTTCATCCCAAAAGGCACAGTCTCTCTAGGGCTGAAGGCGCCCAAACCTCCTCTGCACATCCCTTGGGGAAAGGAGCCGTAAGGCTCTTGCACTTAATGGTTGGAATAGCATGACCCCCTCCAGAAACCTCTGTGGAGAGACAAAGCCAGCAAAAAAACAGTGCTATGCTTTATCCCAGGGCTGAACAAAAGGAGGTTTCCTGTCAGCCTGCCCTAATGAGATGCATCGCTTGGGCTTTTCACATTGAATCAGAGCAAGTTACTGTGTGTTTCCCAGCCCCTCACCAGCGGGACCCTCTGGCCCTGCACAGCCCTGCACTGGGCTCCCTGGATGGAACCACACACCCTGTGCTGCTCCCATGGGAGGAGCATCCCAAAGCAGCTGCTGGAATGAGCTTCTGCTCAACAATGTGCATCCCAACACAAGAGGTCACCTCTCAGCCTCACAGCAGAACATGGCCATTTGCTAAAATTATGCAAATGAGCCAAAACCCCTTAAAACCAGCGCTGAAGGTAAAGTAAAACGGGATTAATTGCCAAACCCGCAGAGCACTGGAGAGCTACCAAAGTCAGCAGCAGCACCTAAAGTATGCAGCACATTTGAAGAATCCATCAATAACCTGATGGATTTTTTTTTCCCCGCATGGAAAAGTTGCTTTAATGTAATTTCCCCAGTGCATTTAACATGACAGGATGTATATTTGTCTCCTGATCCAAAGTAAAAAAAGTAGTGGGTTTTTTTTTACATCTCAAAGCCAGCAAAAAATATTCATAACCCATGAATGCAAAACACCCTAGGAAACAGAAGGAAAAACTCCTTGTCTATATACTTATTTTTCCATGCAACAGATCAGCACTGACAGAGGGCTCTGGAGCTGGAATAGGCCTTTTAGTGTGGCAAAAACTGTAACAAATCTTCAGCAAATATAGGAGAATCCAAAATATTAAGCTTTTATCCAGTTCTAGTGCTCCATGTATGGCACTCTCCCTTCTGAGCAGCCTTGGGATTGAGCTCTGAACGAGAATCTTTTCCATGGTAAAATAAAAGTTTAAGTCATTCAAGTAATTCCCCATCACCAAGAGAAAAATCAAAGATGGATGGGGGCGAATGGACATACCCACATGCATATCTGGAGGTAAGAAAGCCAAATGCATTCCTCATTAAATTCCAGTCAAATATTCCCTGTGTAAAATGGCAACATGATGCAAAAAAGCAGTGAGATAAACTTCATTTCCACAGAAAAGAAATACCTGGTTAAGAAGAAGTAGTTTGTATTAACCTGATATAGATAACGTAACGTAATTCTCAAAGCTATTTCCAGCTAGGCAACAGTAATGGGAAAAACTCTTCAACTGAAGAAGTGGGCTACTTTCAAGCTTCATTCCTTTCCCTCTGGA
Source organism: Brotogeris chrysoptera (assembly GCA_030323915.1). Classification (NCBI taxonomy): domain Eukaryota; kingdom Metazoa; phylum Chordata; class Aves; order Psittaciformes; family Psittacidae; genus Brotogeris; species Brotogeris chrysoptera. The sequence continues at coordinate 65,229 of JARCZZ010027242.1, forward strand.
TTTACTCCCTTCTCCTCTTCCCTAAAATACACTATACTTATGGAGCAAAACTGTAGAAACTAGGGCGTTTTGTTACATTTTGTGTTTGTTTTCTGTTTCGGAGCAACCGTTTCATAACCATAATATTCACACACATTGCTTTTCAGACAGATGTTGCACTGTAATTCTGTCCAAATGAGTTGGTTTGGGGCTTTTTTTCATTTGATTAAGGGAAGAAAGCCAGTTAGGGCAAAACCTCTGGGACTACACAAAAACTGTAGGAGTTTTGATGAACTAACTTGCGAGACAGCCTGAAAACAAGACCACTGACCACTTGTATTTCCAAGATAAATCCATCCAACTACTTTTTACTTCTCCCTCCTTAGTTCATGTCTCAAAAGAAGCATCAGGCAGATCTCCTATCTTAATACATGGGGAGGTTTAGGAATAACAAACTCCTGAGGACAAAGGTGAGAGAAGAGGAGCAGGACCCTGGAGGTATAAGGATGCTTGTGAGCCTTGTCTTGTCAAGAGCCCACAATCACCAAGACTGTGCAAAACAAGATCAAGGTGACAGAATGCTGCAAAAGGACCTAAAAGCATGTCCTGAACTGAGGCTTGTTAAAGAAGAGATAGGGCGGAAAGCCCAGCGGAATACCAGCAGAAAATGACGGCCCCAGAAGGTCAAATGCTGCAGCAAGGAGAAAAACGTTGGCTATTATGCAGTATGAGATAAATTAATGGAGGCCAGAGAAGCAGCAGCTGCTCTGCAGATGGCACCTTCCACATCTTGACTGCCAAACTGGACAACTCAGGATTCCTAATTTCCGTTAATCTTCTTGGGCAATGCTGAGCCGCAGCAAGTCACGTTCAAGCATCCTCGGAGGCAACGGAGAGCCTGTGGAGAATGATGGCTCTGGGGTTAACTGAGCCGCGATGCTGATGAAAAGCAGATGCCATTTAATTACTGGGGGGAAGGGCTTCCCCTAATTATAACCCATGGAAATGTATTTTATAGTACACCAAAGTTCAGAATTAACAAGAGCCCGAGGCCACTAGTACACACAGCTCCTCGCATGGCATTGAAATTGCACTAGTGGGAAGAGCAACAAGCCACTTCAACAAAAAGAGCCACCATTTCTGTTGTCACACTAAGTCCTGCATCTAGATAGAAAGAGCAGTACAGCCTCAGCTCAGGCTCCTCTTCTACTTGTTTGAGAGACTTCCTTCGCAATAAGAACAGTCATTCATAAATGAAATCTGCGTTAATCCACAAGTTTCTTCCCCAGCCTTCACTCTCATGAAAGGAACGTCTTTCCTGACTCAACTGCAGCCAGCCTTTGGCAGCTGATGACTTTAGTTTTTAAAACCCCCTCTGTTTCACGTTTTCTGTACGTAGCAGCCCCTGAATTACGTAAAGGATCTTGGTCAAAACCTAGGAATTTTAAACACTTTTTCCCCGTCTGCATGGCGACTGCAAAGGCATCTAAACCACGAGCTCTGTTACACTATGAGTTCCCATTCTGCTATGTTTGGAAGAATATGCTTTCTATGAAGAGTGAGGTAGGAGGCAGTGGCAGATATCCAGACAAATTCCTTGCTTTGGTCCATATGCAATCATTTCTCAGTACGAAGAAATCCTAATGACCTAAATTTTTGTGCCAAAGGTTCACTTTTCACAGTATTTTAAACATACCACCACCCCAAATGCTCCTCAGATCTAATACATGCAACAATCCCAGGAAATTCCTTTTGGTTTACCCTTTACTTGCAAAGAAAGCCTCACAGATGAAATTCATTTCTCTTAAATTCTTTACACAATATGCAAGCAGCACGGCTTCGAATACAGTGCTAATTAGGAGTAGCAGGACTATTCCTAGTAAATGGTGTGGTCTACAGACTACAGAAATTCCTGGTTTAGTAGATAGTTTGCCACCCTTGCTCGTGAGGATCCTGTCTACAAGCAGGGGGAATGGCTTTAAGCTGCCGGAGGGTAGATTTAGATTAGACATTAGGAAGAAGCTCTTCCCTGTGAGGGTGCTGAGGCGCTGGCACAGGTTGCCCAGAGAAGCTGTGGCTGCCCCATCCCTGGCAGTGTTCAAACCCAGGTTGGATGGGTCTTGGAGTAACCTGGTCTAGTGGAAGGTGTCCCTGCCCATGGCAGGAGATTGGAACTGGATGATCTTGAAGGACCCTTCCAACCCAAACCATTCTGTGATTCTATGTATGTAACAGTGTTAAAACGAACATCAAAACATAAAGAGCAAGATTTTAAACCACGTGTAGGAAAGCCTAGGTTATTTCACCTCTAAGATATAAAATACCACAGGCATAATTCTCCCAGTGTTTTTACTTTCACACGGAGCATTTACCACATGAAAGCTATTCATAGGCATCAAGAAGACAGACAAAATAGAAGCAAGAGTGTGCATAGAAAGGTGACTTGCCATCCTTTGTCAGAAGAAAAGTCAGCCTGACCCTTTGGTATCAAACCATGGCAGAGACTCACAACTTCCCTGGTTAGCAGCAGTTTGCACATCCCTTACGGTACATAGCTTGTCTTTCAAGTCAGGGAGGAAAGCCTGGAGAATGCCTGTGCAAGTGCCTTGCCTCAAAGCCCTCTTCCTCTGGGGTCAGGTAAAGAACAACCCCAGTTTGGATTTACAGCTGAAACCACTCCTTTTCCGCCTCTCCTTTCACTCAGCCCAAGACGCTCCTTTTCTGCTATTCAAGCCTTGCAAATCCTTCCATTTCGGAACTGCTGCTCTGGCAGGCAAGAGATGCCAAAAGAAGGCCAGAGGGCTCCTCTTCCCTCAAGAACAGGCAGCACACCAGCTTCCCTGCAAACCTTCACCCCATCAGCAAGTGTCCAGGAGACCATCCCATCCATCGTAAATCCCCCGGCAAAGACAAAATTGGATGTGCCAGGTAGCAAAGAAAGCTTTTTTGTGCCACAGCTTCCTCCTTTCTCATGGTTAGGGTTTACTTGGAAGGCCTGGAGGGCTGGTTTGAATTCTTACAGGGCTTCTCCCCTTTCCTGAGGAAGCTCTGGTGTTCTGACCAGATGCTGGGAGCAATTCCAGCTCCATCTGTTTGAGAGGTTTGAGTTGTGCAACATAAATTCTACTTTAATGTGCGGTAATAATGACCTCCAAAACCCCATCTTGCCTCGTTCAAATGTGCTAGCTGAAAGACAGTTTTCATATACGTTAACACGTTAAGTATTGCGGGGTGCATGTTAATGCTGTTTATGAAGATTAAGCCACACAATTCCCATTAGCGCTAATGGCGGTTTCATGACCTAATCTCCAAGAAACACAAAAAAACCCTGTATCCTCGAGAAGATCAAATCTCACCACCGTACTCCCTACCCATGCTTGTCTGATCGCTCCCACGTTCAAACATCCCACGTGCATCTATTCTCATTAGGTCTCCCCAGCTCAGCAGGCTCAGGACAGGTCAGGCCTTCAGACTGAAAAGGCTTTTACAGAAGTTACAAAGTGCCACAGGAAACAGTACCAGGGCTTCATTAAAGTGGGTTTTCCCTCTTAAGGTAGTATCAAATCAGTGCTAGGGACTGTCAGAAAGCTTACAAATCTTAAACTTGCTGGGAGTTAAGCCTTTTGGCATTCCTGCGCAGGCATCTGCACGGCCTGTTTTAACAAACCAGAAACAAACGCTGGCTGTGCTCCCTTGCTGTAGTTCTGCTTTTTCACAGCCAACCTATCCCATTTCACCTACTTTTTTTCAATGGCAAAATGAAGACACAAAAGCTGATGAACCGAATGTTTTCAAATGTAAATCTCAATTCTCCTGTGAAAAAGGCAGAAAGCACTGTGTTTTCCTCCCACAGGATGCTCCCCCCCAATTTCTGTTGCTTCGCTTTAATTCACATCCTAGGAGATACAGAGAAGCGCTGAAGTGTTGCTTTCTGGGTGATGTATTATTACCATAATATATGTTATTTGTGTTCACAAGCACATACTTAGAGAGGGAGAAAAAACTATCTGCTCTTTTCCAGGTGGCACATGTTATTCAACACTTTTTCTTACGCAAGCAAGCACGCATCCAGCTTTGGCAAGAATCAGCATGATGGTTCTTCCTTTTCATTCCGCACAGATCTTTGCAGAGGCCAAGGTCACGGAAGAAGGAGCTGTGCAAGCAGCAAGTTTTGTCAGAACCAAGAAAGGGGCAGAGTCAGGTGGTGAGGAAGGTTCACACTGAAACAGCCATTTGCACTGAGATAGGATTCCCAACAGAGCAGGTTTTCCTCTTCACACTCTCTGACCTCCTATATCCCAAGACAGATACTGAAATCAGACAGCTCCTTCCTCTCCCTGCTTCAAGCCCCCCTAATCTCAGAGCACCCCTAAACCTGACGGCTGGGTCTTCCATGCCTGCTTGCTCTGCACTGCCACGCACAAGGCAGCTCAGGATCCATCTCAGTGTATGCAGAACCCTCACCTAGACACAGAGATGACAACACGTTTCATGCCATTCCTCTCATTTGACAAACTTGGGTCAAGGCCGTAAGCTGCACATCGGACAATGAAGTAAAACAATGACAAGCAGCATTTACCAAAATTATTCAGCTATTCAGACTGAAATAGTGTCTGTGTATCCAGTTACCACAGGAAAATGTCGTCCCAGCGCACACAGAATGAAGTCACACATTTGGCCTTTGAGGTAAAGGAATTTTTCTCATGAACTATCACTGGTAATAGATTAATGACAAAGTGCTCATTTACTCTTTGCTGATACTACATAACACACTGGGTTATATGCACTGCACTGAAGCTTGCCTTCTAGTTCTATCTACATAGCAGTGAAGAAGACTAATACATACATGAACTTCAAATGCATGCTATCCCTAAAAAGAATCAAAGAAACTAATATTTATAAAAATATCATAATTATGGCCGACACAATTGTATATATACCAAAACCTAAATGCATTTATCAAGTAACTTGTCTTGCATTCATAGAATCATAGAACTATAAAATAGAGTTGGAAGGGACCTTAAGATCATCTAGTTCCAACCCCCCTGCCATGGGCAGGGACACCTCCCATTAAACCATGCCACCCAAGGCTCTGTCCA
>JARCZZ010027243.1:0-15724 GCA_030323915.1 Brotogeris chrysoptera
TTTTTCATGTGCCTCAGCATGCCTTCCAGGAGAATCTGCTCCAAGATTTTGCCAGGCACAGAGGTGAGACTGACTGCCCTGTTGTTGCCTGACAACTGAAAGAAATCAATGCCAGTTTGCTCATAAGTGCTTGGTAGAACAGCAATTACTTCACTGGTTAAATCATCAGCTAACTAACAGAGGTAAAATTCAGAAGTTAAAGGAAACTTTACAGTGTTGCTACGTGAATTTTTCTCTATTCCTTTTTCAAGCTATTACGTGATCTAGTGAAGTCCTGCTCTGTTCTCTCAGTGCCTGTTACCATGGAAGTGACAGAAATACCACAAGTTAAGCACTATAGCCTCTATTCCCTAAACAAATAAGCAGCTTTTCCTTCTGCAAAGGACCTCAAATGGTACTTGTGCCACTCTCAGATATGTGTTGCACTTGCCAAAAGCTTTTAAGTACTGAGCTCCGTTATATCCATTTGGGTCACCTAACAGGAAGGACCAGCTAGAAGGTGCTGCCTTGTGTGTGGGCAGAAGGAGGATGTTCTGGAGTTTCGGACCTCACAGTATTTCCAAATCAAGTCTGATCACCCCTCATTTCTGTATTCTAGCAAACAGGCCTGTGCAAACATGAAGGAAAGGGGAAATGCGGTGTACTTCAATTCAGGCACAGCCTGATGTCAGACATGCAGGTGGATAACATAACCCCATGAACAAAAAGCACGAAACAACAAAGGGCTCAATATTCATCTGCCAAAACACTTCTGTCTGTTAGAAAGGCACGATGATACCTCGGGTTTTTTCTTCAAGAAGAGGGCTAACATGACTTGACGTGTTTTTCAGAAACACTTTTTGTATTCAGGAGAGCAAAGATGATGCTGTGGCTACTGTTTGCAAGGATGGAGAGGGGCTGCTATCCCACTCCCTAAAATGGAAGACGAGATGGGGCAAGCCAGCCCACAGTCTGCCAGGGGGTGAATGGCGCACCACGGTGGATATTTTCCCTGCCTGATGTGTTCAGAGAAGTGAACAGGAGAACTGTGAGCAGTCTGACACTGCAGAGGCTCCTCGGAGTTTGTTTTTAAAGAACAAATACAGTGGTGCTCACTTTTTCAGTAGAGGCAGATCCTTTCTCAGAATAAAAGCTTAGCTCAAAGAAAAATCTGTTTGCATGTTGTTTCACGCAACATATGCATTCCTACTGGACAAAGTTTATGGTGACAAAACATTCCTGGCATTATAAATGCTGCAATGTTTTCCATTTGTTTGTTTTTGTTTTTCTCCACAGGAAGGAAACTGGAAAGAAGAGAGGAATTTCATCTCCTTTGTGGATTTTATAGTAAAACGTCTGAACCATTTCATGCACTTAAACAGAAATCCTCTATCCTGTGGGGGTCTTCCAATCTCCTTCTAGAGATGCTGCATATAAGATGGATTTTTTTCCATCGCTGCATTTTCAAAATTATAACCTATATTTACCCAGATGTGAGCAAATACATCTCTTTTCATTGGAAGAAGACTTAAGGTTTGGCCCTTGACTGTTGATCCCTCCAGCTTTTTGGCTAAAATGTTATTGAATAAAGGTAAGTTCTGTGTTGATGTGCTTTTGGCGAGCTTACAGAAATGGAACTTTAAAAGAAGTGTTCTCAAGTCCTAACCACCGTGGGTAGGACTGAGCAAGCTGGGCAAGGTCAGGTGCAGTCAGTGAGATCAGGGGAGCGGGTGGCTGTTGCAGGGAGCTGCACTGGTGACCGGCACTGAAGCAGCAGTTTATGAAGGCTGTTGGGAAGGCCACACTGCAGAGGAAAGACACATAAATCTACAGAATCTTTGCATTAACCCTTTAGGTTTTGGGGAAAATTGCTAATTTTAGTGTCATGGCCAAACCATATGGCCTATACAACCAGTGTCACCTCAGATAAAAGCTGTGGCTTTTACTTAATAGAAAATTTCACACCATGCTGTAGCACGCTAGTAAACAGAGGCTACACTCTGACAAAAAGCTGTAGTCTTTCTATCCAGCAATTTACAGCAATACTTTTTGATTTGGATATCTTTTCTGTATCAGAGTCCTGCATCAGTGTTGGCACCACTAGTATAGCGAAGTTACTGAGTTCCTTAACAGAAGTATCTAATAGGTAATTGTTTAACACTGGACTTACTGTTTAAAGGGAAAATATCATCTTCCTTCCAAATACACTAAACCAGTAATGTGTAATGACAATAATGGAATTATTTCACTTAGAACACTAGTAACAGACATCTCATCTGTTGCAAGTGCCCTTTAGACTTCCTTTCCTACAAAGCCTGCAAAGGGCTGTAGCGCAGGTAATACTGCAGTTGAAGCTGTGTACTAACACTGTAAGATAGAAGATAGATAATATGTCACAATATCAGAGGAACACATGAGCTATAATTTTGATCACTATGTAATTTCCAGACACAACAGTGACCTCACCGTAGACAACTTTTTGAACGAGAATCCCGTTGCACAGCAGCTGAATCCAGCCCTGGATTTGCAGCAGACGCATACACTGCTGGTTAGACAAGATGCAGATTTTACTTAATGAGTAACATGCAATCTTACTGAATCTTTGAAGTGAAACCTTTGGCTATTACAGATGAAAAGAACGACCCTACTGAAGGACTCCTTCACCTTTTTGATAAGGTAAGGAGTTTCATAACATGCAGAAGATATTCATTAGGCAAAAACCTACGTCTTCCTTAATTCTTAGACACCAATTTTATCCAGGGAGGAGTTTCCGATATTGCAGTTGAGAAAACTGACTGTTAATCTTTAGCTCATTTATCTGTTGCCAGAAGCATACTTGGCCCAATAATCTATGACCACTAAACCCTTTCTGCCCCCTTGAACTTCAGAGCTCTATAAAAACAATTACAGCAGAAATGGGTTCAAATTATGTCAGAACATGAGCAAATTTTAAATTCCCTGATATATCCAATAAAGATTTTATTTTGCTATTTAAGGCAACCAAACCAACCAAACAAACAGCAAAAAACCCAAAAAACCCAAACCCTTCACACTAATTTCTCTCCACTTAGATATCTATTAATCACTATTAGACCACAAGAATTGGTAGCAGTAAGCCATTAAGGTCTAAATTCTGGCTCACAGAATCATTCAGTACACCCACAAAAACTTCTGTGGAAATCTAAATCAATGAAAACTGACGCAGCTGTTCCACTTTTGCTGTATAAGTACAAATCCATAAAAGTTCTGCAAACAAAAGCATGCCATCTATTTTGTAATTGTAATACTAGTTAGCTGTAAAAAGATTAATGAAACCTCAGATTTTTCCATTCAGAATTCAACTGCCTGTTTCAAACACTCTGGTGTCCAATCCTGTCTCTCTGTGCGCAATGTAACATACATGCGGTACAGCTGCAGGGTTCCCTCCTCTACTCCCTTCCAGACACCTCAAAGCCTATGGAGGGCAGCCAAAGCAGGAGCTCCTGCCATAGTTCACACTCAGCCTCAAGGAGTGGTTCTGAGAGAGAAAGCTGAAGACTTGGGGGACCTTTCAAGACAGCCGAGCATCACAGAGGTGTGCACACCAGCAGTGGCAGGGCCCTTTGCTTTTTGATGCCATCTTGGTTTTCCAGGCAAAGACTCTTCACCACCCAGAAGTGGAAGGACTCTCACTATCTTTTGAGGAAAAGAGGATTATCTATATTTCCCCTCCTCTTCCACATTTGTTTTTCCTCTTTTTTCACTAAGGAGAAGGATTGAGAGCACTGGAGGCCTGGGACATCCGTGTTAAAATGCAGTCTGAAGATAGAAAGTGGCCACAGCTGGATCTTAGTGCTCTTTAGGTATCTTCTGCCTTGGACAGCCTTTAAAGGTCTTTATAGTAGGATACTACACAAAGCACTCTGAGCTTGCTCTAACTTAGGTTATTAGATGAACTGTGTTCAGGCATGCGGAAACAGAAAGCACACTGCCTACAGTGGAGCCAGTCCTGTCTCTCAGGCTATCAGTAACATGGTCTTTGACCCTGACAAGGCACATAACTGCTTGCATGTTTTGTTCTCCCCTTCTGACAGGTATTATAAAAATCCTTCTTGGATAGCACTATAGTGTGTTAAGACATCAGTGTTTGCAGCTATCTGCTTTGCTCCTCTGCCAGGATTTTATTACTCGGCAGTGGGAATGACAGACCCAGACAAGCACCTACATCTCAGCTACTCTAGTGAAAAATATGATATATTACATCCAGCAGTCTGAATTTAATGAACAGCTGAGGCACAGGTATACATGAATGAAAGGCAGGGTAGATAGGAAGAGTAATATCTCAAATCATGCCAGTATGCTGCAGTGGAAGATATCTGTTAAATAGCTACACTGATCACTCTGCTATCCTTGTGTATCTATATTTATCCAGAATAAACAGGATACACAAAATTATAATTCAAACATTACATCAGAAAGTCCTTAGCTTATCCACCTTACAAAGTACTTTTATGAAAGCATTTGTTGGGTTGTTTTTTAATTTTATGCTGCAAACATTGTTTTTGCACATTTTTCATTAACTGAAGTTGCATATGATGCCATGGTGACTTATACCATTAATTTTATGCTATTTCTACACAATTAGTTAAAGGAGTATTGAGATAGACTTAAAATAGGTTTCTCAATTTTTCACTAGACACCTGTGTTGCTATTTGCAAAGCAGAATATACATGATTGTTCTGTAAACTACGTCCTGTTATGAGAATAATAAATGATTCATAAACCAGTCTAAAACTAAGTTCAACCATAATAATTCAAGAACATACCAGTTCTGGGGGTTATACAGAAATCCAGCCAATCTGGAACAGGAAACCTGTGTTCAAACAAGAGGCATGAAAAGAGTTGTGGTGAAGATAAGGAAGACACTTCATTAGTGGGACATCAATAGCTGATGATTTGCTCTTGGGCTCAGTCACTGTTGTTTGTCTCCTTTCCACCTACACAGGTAGGAAGACTAAGAAAGACACCATCCCACAGTGTGGAAGTGAGAGTGCTTACTTAGAGAACCACCCCTTGGCAAGATTTCATTTGTTTCTTTCCCCCCCTCCCCCCCGCACTTCAATAATTTTTAAGCCTTTAGAAAACTGAGTTCTGGAGAAAGAGCTCTTCTGTCCCTGCTTTTGTATTTAGTTTGATATGGAACAGACTGATCTCTATTAGCAAACTGGAGATCAGGCTCCTTCACTGAAAGATATTGGACACCAGAGGACTTTTTGGTGTTTGTGAAGACCGAAGGAGTTGTTTTAATTTTGCTTTTGTTTCTCAGTCTCCAAATTATGTTAATTGGAAATAAACTAATCTTCCATAACTCTGTTTTGCCCATGATAGTAACTGGTATGTGATGTTCCTGTCTTTATCTTCACTCACAAGCTTCTCAATCCCCCTGTCCTGTAGAGGTGGAGGAGAGAGCAGCCAAGTGAGTGTCTGGCAGCCAGCAAAGGTCAACTCACCACACAATGCTAGAGGAAAAGCAGCCTGCAGGAAAAGTTGTTCCTGCCCGCCTTGTGTGGGTTGTCTCATCCTCTTTCCAATGTAAGGCTAAGATTATCACTACACTTGCCCTCACAATCATCACTACTTGCTGAGACTACTGCTAGTCCTTTGCCAGCACTGACCAGTATCCGATGTTTAGGCTCCTTCTCATATCTCTGATTATCTTAGGAGTTAGCTTCTCATGGTCATTCCTTGCTTACAGCATTTCTAGTTTGCAAGGCTCCATCTGTTCATGATGAAACAATTACAGAGTCCTCTAATGCCTGGACACTATCAAATAATTCAGCTAATTTAGATTTGCATATTAATTATTTATCAGTCACTCAGAAGGAAAGGACGGGTTTCACTGAGTCTTCCCTTGGAAGATGGAAAGACTTATCTTCCTTTACTGCCTGCATAAAAATACTACTCTTGGACTATTTCTATTGTAATTCTGTTACAGTGTATGTCACTGGGTTTCCACATGATTTGTGAGATAAGTAATTTTACAGGCAGAGAAACTGACAGACCAGGTCACAATGCAAACCTGTATCAGGTCAGGAGGTTCAGATTCTAGCTTCATTTCAGCTTTCCCTTCCAACAAATGATCATTGATGAATTTTTTCAAGAAATGCCCTAACTTATGGCTTCACTGTTTAAATTTGGGGTTTCTCTGTGTTTAATCTTGATGGTTTAGAGATTAATTTATTTTTTCAAGTTGTGCCACAACTTTTTGATAGTTTGATAGCTTCTGATATTTTTTCTTGATAGTTTTATTTATTTATATGTTTTAAAACATCTTACTGATGCTCATTCCCATTATTCCCTCCATCTCCATTACTTTTATTTTTTTGCACTTTGTAAAGAAATGAGCTAGCAATCACAGAAGTCAGTACTTCTGACTGATAACTTCAGTGAGCTCTGGAGGAAGCCCTAAAAGCTCACACCTTCCAGACAGAGCTAATATTCTGGCTGGAACAGCTCCGAGACCAGACATGTTTCAACAAGTACACCTGTGATTAAGCTGAACTGTGAAATCAGAAGCACACAGAAATGGAAGGCCCCTGACAAGTTTCTAACTTTATTGAGAAAGGTAGACAAACACAGGCAGGTGCAAAATCCTGCTAGAATTTAATAGGGCCCAGCTCTATTTAAAAGGAGGGAGTTCAGCCCTGCTGAAACCAGTGATCAGTTGTCACCAGTCATGGGGAAGAGTGATGTGCGGCTGCAGAAGTTTGTGTTGGCATGGGGACCCCAGCAGCACACATGGTCCCCTGAGGTGGTGTATTGGATGCACATTGAGGGGTTGGCAGCTGGGGGGGCCTCAGTGAGAAGAGGAAAGACCGGCTGGGTGGGCGCCTGCTAGCCAGCCAACGTCAATCCACCGCGTGTGGACAGAGAGCTGTTGATCTGACTCTAAAGAGGAACTGGCTATTGTCCCCAGAGCCCAGACCACCTGGCCCCCAGGACAGCTATGGCTTTAGGCAGTTCCCTTCCTTTTCTGCTCTTTCCCAGCACAGACCTCACAAGGATAACCCTACCACATCCAGGGCTGCAACATGTGGCTTGAAGTGTCCATCATAGGGATATCCCAACTCAGCTACAGAAAGGGAACATATGCCCCCACATGCCCTACTTATCATAGAATCATAGGATCATAGAATGGTTTGGGTTGGAAAGGACCTTAAAGCTCATCTAGTTCCAACCTCCCTGCCATAGGCAGGGACACCTTCCACTAGACCAGGTTGTTCGAAGCCCCATCCAACCTGGCTTTGAACACTTCCAGGGATGGGGCAGCCACAGCTTCTCTGGGCAGCCTGTTCCAGTGCCTCAGCACCCCCATAGTGAAGAATTTTTTCCAACTGTCTCTTCTAAATCTACCCTCTGTCAGTTTAAAGCCATTCCCCCTTCTCCTCCTCCTCTTCTCCATAGTCCACCCAGGCAGGCAAGAGAGGATACAAGTATCCCCAGTGCCAAACTACAGTCAGTATACTGAGTCAGTACATGTGGACAAGAGTCCACATGCTCAAGAGGAGGCTGAACAAATTCAGGGACCGTAACTATACCCACAGTTATTGAATACAAAACCACCACTTCTGGCTGAGGAATTCCGTGAACTTAAACGGTGGAGAATGGGAGAACATCTGCAGGAAGCAGTACAGCAGGAAGTACTTCTACATGCTCACCACACTTATGCCATGGCTAGAGATAGGATCATGACCTGGGTGGCCCTGTAAATCTATTCTTTATTTCCTATATATCATCACCATTGAACAAAATCTGTTCCAAATTTTGTTGAATCTAGAAAAAGTCATAAGAAAGCTATGTCTTCTACAAATCGAGTCCTTTGTAATAGCCTTCATCTCTTCTAGCTATCATTTACATGACTATTATGTCAGTTTTCTATTGTCATATTCATGTAACTTTCTTTGAAGGGAGAATTAATAAAGCAAGTCCAGTTGCCTCTCCTGGTAACTAATTTTTGCAAAGAAAATGTGCCTTTCTAACACAGCTTTTTCATGTAGATCAAACACTAGCATTCCTTGAGGCTTTGGAAAACATTTGGGAAAAATATTTCAGCAGAGGAGTTACCTCTGCTAGCTACATGACAGCTTTCTTTTACTTTTCAAGGTCAGGAGGAATAGCTTCAGACAGCATTTAATTTACCTCTTTGACTGCATAATAAAAATGTGACACTCGGGAATGATGGGTAGAACCTATTGTTAGTCTAGTTAAGTAGCTGATTCTGTCTTTCCTCTGTATCACCATCCTGTGACATGGATCAAGATCAGAAAAGATAGAATTTTTCTCAGACAAACGTAATTTTGTCAAAATTATATCTTTTTGTTCTTTACTAATAGAACATGTACAGTTGTAACAGAACATTGAAGAAGAAAGAATGAAAATGTTATTTTTAGCATTTTACTATTGTTCTTTTACTATTTCCTATTTTTCCACAACATTTAATAACTCACTCTATAGTCAGATTGCCCATGAGAGGTAGTGTCTTTATTAATTACAGCAGAAACCAGCACAGTCTGAATGTTCTTTAGCCTACTAGAATCATTGCGATAACCATAAGCATCCTCAGACTTAAGCAGCACATTAGCACAGTGCTTCTAGTGACTTCATATATTTGGTTTGCTTTGCTTTTTTATGTAAACTTTGTAACTACTCCAAAGATACCTGGAAAAGGAGGAATGCTAAGAAAATCATCTTATCTCTGTTGAGATGCTGTCTGTGCTGGCATGTTAAATCATACGGTTATGAGCTTGAAAAGTGGCATTCATTGCCATAACACCAAATACAATTTTGTGACCAGATTGGACAAGGACCTGTCTTGAGGAGTAGCTCCATCAGCTGTCCATGGCTAAATTGAATACATGAGTTAGTGTTACTCAATGTAATTCTCACAGGCAGAAGATAACATTAAAAGGAACCTAAACCTTAATCTACACACACTCATTTGTGATACCACATCTGAATAAAGTGATGTATTTTAAAAACACTTTTCAAGACCATTTATGTAGTGGCTTATATTTTATTAGTTCTGTACATTCTTGAATTGTTTTCTCAAGAAAAGAAAATGACAAGACATAGTTCCTCCTTCTTAAAGCATCGACATGACATCCTTACTAAAGAGGCTTTAGAGAGACCAGTAGTTTCAATATATAATTTCCTATCAAATAAGTGATTTATCCTTCCCATTTATCTCTTCCGTGATAGCCTTTCTTTGTCAATAATAGTTAATCTGAAGGCAGTTTGTAACAGTCTAACAGCCAGATAGACTAATGACCTCTATAGCCTCATCTTAGATCCTTAACACAGAGAGTTGTTAATAAATTATAGCAATAACAAGTAGAATTATTATCACTGCCAAGCATAAGGATCCTTTTCACATGTAGTGTAATTATCTATTTCTGCTATGATATCTTTTCAGGTTACACATATTATGGAGTAGAAAGGTTATAAAAATCATAAGTATCAGATCAGAAAAAGCCATAGCAGCATTAAGTTAATTCATGGCTATTCTGTCTGAGGAACTGACAGAGATGGACCTTTGGGATCATCAAATCTGCTGTTTGTTGTGAGCTGCATGATCATATGGATTCCATAAGCCAGGATCCACAATAAAACTATAGATGTCACCAAGCCCATCCAGATCCCAGGAGTGAAGAAACCTGTACAGTCACTTGCATAGGAAAACTGGTTGTTTTCAATGTTGAAGCCTTGAATCTGAAAATGAAGAAAGGTAGACAGATTAGTGCAATTAAGCATGGAGAGTAGGCTTTACTTTCAGGATATGCATGATAGTTACAAAACCACACCTTTTAATTACCACTCACACTCTACCCACTTAAGAGTAAGAACCAAATCCCCTGCATAACAATTTTCCAGATCTCCTTTTCACCCAGGAAATTTAAAGATGCAGAATTTATTTGTCTGCAAGAAGGTTTCCCACTTCAGAAATTTGTGTTACTTTTAGGTAAAGTCCCAAAGGGGACATGTGGTCAGTACTGCTCAAAGACCATTGAAGAACCAGGACACTCAAAGCTCTCAAAGGCATGAGAGTTAAGCTATCAACCCTGAGAGCTTAAGATCTATTGAAATCACCTAAGTTTTTTACCTATTAACTTCCTTGACATGATGAACTCCTGAAACCTACTTTAAAATGCATCTAATGAAGATGACATTTTGGGTTGAGTTTTGGTGAAATTTCACAGAGAAAACAGTTGTGAAACCTTTCTTCCCCACTCTTTAGACCTCAGAGACTTGAAAACAGGAGAGAAGAATTGCTTTATTGAGGTGTGTGGTCTGTTTGTCTATTAACATATGAAACCCATATAAGCTTTTCCAGCAGTTAGAAAAATCTGTAACATCTCTCCTTTGACTGGATTTTTGAGGTCTGCCACTGACTGAGTTCCAACCATATTACTTTCCTCAGAAAAATTAACTAATCTTGGGATCTGTTCTCTGCTTAGCCATCACCTTCGCAAGAAGTATCAGCAAACGAAATGCCTTTGAGACCATTATCCTTCTAAAAACTTTTCATAAAACCAAAGGATTTGGTTAAAATTATGAAGAAAGGCAAGACATTCCCTCCCTACATACATGCACCTAATGACATAGGCAACAATTCATTCAGAAGAAAGGGAATATAACTGGTGAAAACAAATGATGAAAGGAAAGAATTAATCTTTCTTAATAACTTCATATATAAAAAAAGAAGACTGGGATTCTTCTGCATTTGCAGGTTATATGAAATGTGTGTCTAAGTAAAGCATCAAATATCATAAATCCACCAGTAAATAAACAAGACCTTAAAACTGACTATTTTCTATAAAATATCATAGAATAATATAATAAAGTGATTATTTTATTTAAACCACTTCCTCCATCGGGCAGCAAGCAAGGAAGTAGAAGATCATGGATTTCTACTTTTCCCACTCCGTGATTACTCTATGCTTGGCATGCTAATAAAAAGAGTTTTTAATTTCTAGGAAAGGCATTGGTACAAACACTGAAGAACTTAGTTTTTGGCTTGCATAACTTGCTGCACCAGTAAGCACTCTGGGTTTCAGTTCATTCACTCTGGGTTTCAGTTCATTCATGGCTCAAGCATCTCAAGTTAATGTGTACATGTGTGTTAAGACCAATGTCTGTACTTTCCAGAAGGCTGATTAATAAAACTATTATCGTATGGAGAACTAAGGGCTATTTTGGTACTGTGGAGGTGAAGACAATTTTAGCAGTCCAAAACATCTCTTGGCCTTTTAGAAGAATCTTTCCAAGTCAGATCATGGTAGCTAACTTGCAAAGACTGCCTGTTTTCACTATAGGCAGTCAGACTTCTGATTAAAGCAGGATTAGAGAAAATAATCTTTTGAGTTGAATAACTGTTTGCATAGTTTTAGAGAATACAGGTGATTACCAAAGCCTTTTCTTGTTAAGCCACCGCTTTAACAACAGATGAGAATGTGAATAGGAGTCATGAAGTGTGGTCTGAAAGACTTAGAATAAAATCAGGAAGCAGGTGATGATTTATATCATTTATAGTGAAAGAACTGATTGAAATTCTGGAAAACAATACACACTTGTTATGACATTTACAAGAACTCTCTGAAGCACTTAGCAGGTGTATTTGGTTTAGAAAGGTTTTATCACTTCTGATTTAGAGGCAGAAATACTGAATTTTATTATATCAATCCTATTGTGATTTCATTGGTGTTTTTCTGAAGCAGGATCATGCTTACCGAGCCTTCGAGGTGAAAGTTTTAACTGTACAGTCTTAAAATGCTCTGTCTACTTCTAGGCATGAGATGAAATATATGGGGGTTCTCTAATTGTTTTTCTGAAGCTTTATCATATCTGTGGGGGTGTTAGATTCCAGGTGGGAGATAAAAATGTGACTTCCAGGAGCATTTCTATCTATAGAAAAGCTAAAAATACTTACATGTGATTCTCTGGTTTTTATGAATGTAAAAGCCTTTTGGACAGAGACTCCTGTACTGCAGAAGTTTTAATTTTAGTGTTTGGACCAGCATCATTTGTCATGGTTACACTCGTCTGCATTTCTGGCTAATTTTTAAAATATTTTTTTGAATGGAGCTCTTTCATCATTTGAGCTTTGACAAAGCCTTCAAGTAAAATCTGTTGTTTTCTTGGCTCTTAAGTTTACACTGAACATCTGATTTTTGAACTTAGAAATATTTTAGCCACAAAGAATCATAATATTCTTGATTTGAAAGGCTTTGGCAGTTTTTCTTAGCAACAAAGTGGGCTCTAAACCACTATGACATATACTAAAGAAAAGCAGTGCTTTTGGTGGCAGCCTTCACTTTCAGTCCATAAGTGATTCTGAGATCCTCACAAGGATAAAAGGTATAATGGCAGAACAACCTTTCTTGTGAAAACAATGAAACCAACAAAAAACTGCATCAGAACCGGAGCACTTTTCCTAGTGTACAGCTGAGTGGTGATACCCAAGGCAATAGGCACTCCTAGACAACATCCCACAGAAGTCCTTTAGGTGGTAGTGACATGTATAGCTCCAGAATTAAAGTGAAAGGCTGTATGAGTTCAGCCTTGCTTTGGAACAAGCTATGCAAGGCTTCACTGTGCAGGTACCATGTCCCTCTACACTAAGCTGTAGTTTGCTAGGTAAACAAAGTGCAAAGAATTCAGATTAAAACAAAGTAAGCAGCATAAACCCACTCTACCTAGGAGGCCCATGTTTCCCATAGCAGCCCAACTTATTAAACAGGCATGTGGACTTAGTCATTCTTTGCCTGATTAAGTACATTTGGTTTTATTGGTTTTTCTTTTCTGTGGACTACATAATTGTTTTTTGTTTTTCAAAATTGTGCTTTCATGTTCTTATTGCTCAGCAACTGGCATCCTTTCTACCCCTTTATTGAATGGATCACCTAGGGGGAACAACTTCTCTTTTACATTTTCCCTCAAGCTGAAATGAAAGTAAAGGCATTATGAATGTGTGCTGTTCAGCACCTACAATAGCAAGTAATAGTTCTTGAAATCATATCTGAAATGGCAATGTGTACTCACTTGCAACCTGGAAATGAAAACATCCCAGTTTTTTGCCTCGTTGTTGGATGGAATAAGCCTTGCAGGATAAAGATTGCTTGTTCCCACAAGCTGACAATGAGATGAATACTCTGCAGGAGCAGAGATGACAGAAACATCAAATTTAGCAAACTCTTCTCCATCTTGTACAATCTCAACTGAATCTAAAGTGGACCAGTTTCTAGCTGAGCCTTCATAGAACTTGTTGGTAATTAAAAACCTACAAAGAAAACGGGGGGTGGGGGGAAGGAAGTCAAAATAACAGAAGGAAAAAGTTAGTATTCATTTGATAAAGTGCTGGTGGTAGATAAAAGTTCACTATTGCTAGCTGCAAACATCACAGTTGGTATCTTAGCTTGGCCTCCCATGTCATTAGGATTGTTCATAAATGAAAAGATTCTGTGAATATGCTTTTACTACTTACAGTTTCATCTCACAAGCACAGCTTTCCATAGCTCTGGCAGGCAAGAAGCAAATGCAATTTCGTTCAAGGGCCTTTGCCAGTGCAGAATTTCAGCAGTTACCAACAGTTTATAATCAGTGGAGCAGAACCTGAGAGACTGTCAGTCGGCCTGCAGTGGCTCTCAATAAACATTTTATGAGGTTTTTTGAAAATTGCTTTTATGATAGGTGCAGGCATGATAACCATTCTGATTTATCATTGCAATTCTTCCATGGCTCAGATGCCTAAATGGCAATTTCCTTCACAAACGTCTGAATTTGCAGTGGAATACAGTTTTCTCTCACTGGAGGGTGGGGAGGGGTCATCAGCTCTAGTCTCCCAACTCGTAGTTGGTCAGGCACAAATAACTATTTTCTCATTTTGAAAAGGTCTGTCTATGTGTGATATTGCAGGTGTTTCCAGTAGTTTATAATCATGGGCTTTATATATATGTTATTACAATTGTAGCCGGAACACCTCCCAAATAAATGTTCTGAAACAGAAATAATTGAGAACATCCAGAAATGCACCCCAATCCTTCACAGATCAGGAATACATCCTGGTCTTTACCACTTTTTACCCAGTCACTTTGAAGTATTCAAGTTGTCTCATAAGGATAGGATAAAGTTTTCTCCTTATTGTATGCTGATTAAAACTTTAACCTTACTTGGTCTATGAATGCATTGCAGAAGATTTTTTTATTTTTGCTTATTGATAACCACAAAGAATTTAGAAAAGGAATCTTTTAGCAATAAAAGAGGCTTGCTACAAAATGAACTATTCTGCTTATCCACAATGGGTAATGCTGCATGTGGATTTTAAAGCTTGGGATACTACCTAGATGAAATTATGATAGATTTGAAAAATAAGCAGTCATCTATAAATATAGCAGCATATAGAATATTTTCTGGTCTGGAGGGTTTATATGCATAGAGAATATTCGCTGTTGTAGAATATTAGTTACTTGTTCAAATCAGTTGCTTTCAGTAGCACAACATAGAGTCTAAATTCAACACAATGCGCCTTATGAGCTTTTGATTCATAGGACTTTCGAATCCTCAAGAGCTTCGAAATGCTTAAAAGGAATCCTAGAACTCAATGTGTCATTCAGGTGAGAAAAGGATGTTTTGCTTATTGCATTCCTTACATCTTAAGCCTAAACAGCTCTTTCCATTCAACTTTCAGATGAAAGTGAAACATTCAGTAGCAGTGAAAACGAAAAAAACATTTCCATTTCATCTAACACACATTCACAAATATCTATGGAAAGTATTCTATTGCCATAGGGAAAAACATGTGTTAACTTAGATGTTAATTCCTAGAAGAAAAGCATCTGATATAGAGCACAATCTGAACAGAATTTCTATCATGTCTCAGTACAATGCTACCAGTCAGTAGCTGAAGGCCAATTATAAGGATGGAAAAGTTGACTTTAAATGTTTGTGCCAACCACAGATGCTGGGTGTGCTCTGTACATTTGCTGAGCAGATAAAGTGGCAAACAAGAAAATTTTTCAGAGACTTACCATATGAACAAACAAGTTTTATACAGTTATGTAGGTGAGTACAACCCAAAGTGACTACCACAGAATCATAGAATAGTTAGAGTTGGAAAGGACCTTAAGAACATTAGGTTCCACCCCCCTTGCCATGAGCATGGACACCTCACACTAACCCATGTCACCAAAGGCTCTGCGCAACATGGACTTGAACACCATCAGCAATGGAGCATTCACAACTCCCTGGGCAACCCATTCCAGTGCCTCAAGTGCCTCACCATCCTTACAGTAAAGAACATTTTCCTTATATCTAACCTGATCTGTGCCTGTTTAAGTTTTAATCCATTACCCCTTCTCCTGTCACTGCAGTCCCTAATGAAGAGTCCCTCCCCAGCATCCCTATAGGCCCCCTTCTGATACTGGAAGGTTGCTAGGAGGTCTCCACGCAGCCTTCTCCAGGCCGAACAGACCCAACTTTCTCAGCCTATCTTCATACAGGAGGTACTCCAGTCCTCTGATCATCCTTGTGGCCCTCCTCTGCACTTGCTCCAACAGTTCCATGTCCTTTTGATGTTGAGGACACCAGAACTGCACACAGCACTCCAAGTGAGGTCTCCCAAGAGCACAGTTAGGGGGGCAGGATCACCTCCCTTGACCTGCTGGTCACACTCCTTTTGATGCAGCCCAGGATATGCTTGGCTTTCTGGGCT
>JARCZZ010027243.1:16503-39249 GCA_030323915.1 Brotogeris chrysoptera
GACAGTGGCTTAGCAACTTCATTTGCCAGCTCCTTCAGGACCCGCAGATGGATTTCATCAGGTCCCATGGACTTGTGAACGGGATCTGATGAAATCCGTCTGCAGAGAGCACTTTCTCTTCATATTGCACCAGAGACTGAAATTTTATTTTACATGCAGATTTATGAGGATTAGCATTCTAATTAGTGAACTAGTTGAGCATGCTTAACATAGTAACACTGGCTTTTATCCTTAGCATTTTTCCAAACAAGTGATAGTGAGCAGCCTCCAACAAGCACATGCTTAACCAATACAACTATGATTCAGTAAATGATAAAAAAGGCATTCAAATGACAAAAAAGCAATAGAATTACATCATTTAGTTTAATATTTTCTTGGATGAGTAGATAGCAAATAGAATGAGCACAATACAGCAAATGAATGACAAAAGGAGGAGAATTAACAAAGATTTTATCTGCAGAATTGATAATGTCTTGGCTTTTATAGGAAATGCTTTATTCATATTAAACATCAGTCCTGACTCCTTTTGTGTCAGATAGCCATTTGAACTCTAACTGCCACCACCTGGTATTGATCACCATCTCATGCGCCTATTCATTACAAAGAGAAATATTTCAGGAAAAGAAACAAGCAGGAATTACTACTGTGTCGAAGACTCGAAGAGAAACACAACCATTGAGTAAAAGACTTTAAAACATGGGGTTTGGATCAATTTTATTCTGTACATGCTATGAGCAACAACAGTCAAATACTTATCAATATAAGTGGGGTAAATACTAACGCTCTGCATTTCCATTCACTTTGACACTTTTTCCCAGAGAAGATGACAGACAGGTGCTTGAACAGCTGGATGTCACCAGCTGCTAAGAGAACTGATGTCATGTTTTTTCCAGCAAAAACTACTGCCCACTGCTCCCAGCTGCGGCAGTAGCTCACTTTTCTAAAATTAACACAACCAGAAACACTGCAGAACCATTCCCTAACAGTTCACCTCTCAGTGGCAAGTGCAGGAGGATGAATGGGACTGATTCTCTTGCTAGAGAGAGGGAGAAGGAGATGGCAACTCTTCTCATGGGATGAAGCAGCTATTGCCACTGTTAGTAGGAGGTGGGATATGAGTAGCACAAAGTGGTAGACTAGTGGTGTGTCCTTGTTTCAGCTGGGATAGAGTTTATTTTCATCCTAGTAGCTGATACAGTGCTTTGGTTTTGATTTAGTGTGAGAATAATGCTGATAACACACCAATGTTTGAATTGTTGCTAAGTAGCAACAATTTTCAGGGTAAATATCAAGGACTTTTCAGTCTCTTGTGCTCTGCCAAGTGAGGAGGAACATAAGAAACCAAGAGGGAGCAGAGACAGGACACCTAACCCAAACCAGCCAAAGGGGTATTCCATACCACAGTACATCATTCCCAATATATAAACTGGGAAGAGTCACATGGAAGGGACCAATCACTGCCCAGGTCAGGCTGGGCATTGGTCAGTGAGTGGTGAGCAGACGTACTGTGCATCATTCTTTCTTTTTTCCCCTCAGGATTTATTCCTTTCTTTCTCCAGATCTTTTTTGTTACTACTACTAATTACTATAATAGTTGCTATATTGTTATTATTTCATTTCAATTACTTGACTGTTCTTATCTCAACCTACAGGTTTTGCCACTTTCTCATTTTCCCCTCCATCTCACCACAGGGACAGGGGGAGTGAGTAAGCAGCTGCATGGTACTTAGTTGCCAGCTAGGGTTAAACCATGCCATGGTGGTAAGGGCAGGCTCTGGATCCAGCTCGTGCTCTGGAAGTTAAGAGCCTCTTTTACTGATGAATATATTGAGCTATGTCCTAGGTTCAGCAGTAGCAGTCATTTTTCTCCTTCTTAGTAGCTGGTGCAATGCTGTGGTTTTGACTTTCAGCCTGGGAACAGCTCTGATAACACCGATGTTTTTAGCTGCTGCTCAGTAATATTTACTCTGACCAAGGACTTTCTGACTCTCATGCCCTGCCAGGGAGGAGGGGAAGCCGGGAGGAAGCAGAGGCGGGACACCTGACCCAAACTGACCGAAGAGGTATTCCATACCACAGCACATCATGTCCACTATATAAACTGGGGGTGGTTACCCAGAAGGGTTAGGTCGCTGCTCGGGTAGGGCTGGGTATTGGTTGGCGGGTAGTGAGCAGTTGTATTCTCTTCCCTTGTTGTTTCCCTTATCGTTATTATTATTGGTGATACAGCAGTGATTTGTGTTATATCTTAGTTACTAAACTGTTCTTATCTCAGCCTGTGGGAGTTACATTCTTTCGACTCTCCTCCCCATCCCTCCAGGAGTCGGGGAGAAGGTGAGAAGGGGAGTGAGCGAGCGGTTGCATGGTTCTGAGTTACCAGCTGGGCTTAAACCACGACAAGCTATTCAAGTTTGGTCCTCTCTGGTGTAACTTTCTGTCTTCAAGGGATGCTCTCCTACACCTCAATAAATGGCCTTTTAAGGGAAAAAAAGGCAGGCAGGGCTCTAAACTCTGTTCCTTCCCACCTCTTTGCCCTGACTGTGTCCAGTTTATTGAGGCAGACTGTAATCTTACCAAGGAGTCATCTTGAACAAGAAATGTAATCAAAGTGAACCAGAAAGGGAAAACAGAGGTTGCAATGTACCTCTGTGCATTTTAGAAGCTCTTGACAACAGACATGCTGAGATAAACAAGGTGAATAAAGTGTTCCTGAATCTTGAAAAGATCAATGGGTTGTTCTGTTTCTGTTGAGTGTATCTTATTATCTGCATGATACACCATGCAATATTGTATTATGGTAGTTAACAGATGCCTAAAATGATGCAATTGTCTCTTAAATCAAGAGATAATCCAACAGAAAACAGCAGAAATAATGTGTCTTTAGCAGAAAGTTCTCTTTATAAAGGCTTCTGAGGTGTTATGGGTTGATGCTAAGCAGCAGCCAAGCATCCATGTAACTGCTTTCTCAGTCCCCATTACAACAGGGCAGGGAGGGAAAATAGAAAGAGCAAAAAATGACAAAACTCATGGATAAAGATAAAGACAGCAAGTGAAGAAAAGGGGAAAAAAAAAAGTGATACAGAAGCAAACACCTCCTACAAGCAGGCCAATGCATATTAGGTGCCCAAGATTGCTGGAAGTCACTCCCTACCTACTTCCTCTTCCATTTTTTATTGCTAAGCACCTGTGTCATACATAAAGATAATCCATTTAGGTATTTTAGTGTCTAAGTGCCCTGAGGGCCAATTAAAAACTAGATCACACATAGCCCGACAGAGTAAATAAAATTCTCTGCAAAACACAGCCAGACTATGCTTCCTTAAATACTTGGCGGTCATGAGAGTGATCAGAACTTCATCTACACTCTTTTTAAGTCTCACCTATTCTGGAGCCTGAGTTTCTTACCCAGCTTCAAAGGGCTGTTTATGCATTTTGGTATTTAATTTTAATGCATTCAAGTAGACACAAGTCAAGAGAAACTTTGTAAGTATTTCTGCCTTTACTATAATAAGCTCAAAGGATGTTAAAAAAAACATTCCAGAATAGGAGAAAACATGAACCATTCACCTTTTGTACTGACATTCTCTTTTAATTTACAGGCAGTGTGTCTGCAGAGTTGTTTCAAATTTCTTCTCTTCAGATGCACCTCAGATTCATGACCACATGAAAGTTTTCTTCCAAAAATTAATTAAAATGGTAAGATTTTAGAATACAAGCTATTAAATATAAGTCTGAATAACCCTCATTAAGTCCATATGCAGGAACTGCATTAACATCACATTTGATCTTATCATGCCTGCTGGAGTAATCAAAATCTAAGACAAATGTTCCAACTGCCAAAGTATTTTGCTTCTGCATGAGCATCCTAAGGCTGCAGTTTCCTGTTGTATAGTTAAGCAAGACCTGTTGACTACTTTAAAAAAAACAACCCCTCTAAGACCTATCAATTAACTTGGTTGCTAGTTTTTCAGCACAGTGTCATGCTCCACAGGATTTTCAAGTGCTTTTTGATTCAGATTTTTTCTTGGAACTGAAATTTTACTAGAAAGTGTGGTACTATGCTGATGATGGTCACATTCAGGACAAATGTAGAAAGCAACCAGATTACAGGAGAGCAGCAAAGACCTGCACTAGTAAGAGTAAAGATGCAGAATAAGAATCCAGGGCACCATTTTGGTGGGTCTGTGTGTACAAGAGTGAGGCAGACAGCAGACAGAAGCACCAGGACAGCACCAGAGAAAGTGGTATTTTGTGTCTTGGAGTAAAAGTAAAGACCCAACTTGGGAAGAGTTTTGGCTGGAGAATAGTATTTTTTGAATTGAATCCAAGGAAAATGTTTCTTTAATTTGCCATGGTGTTCAGGGAAATGCATGCCCTTTGATAATTTACAGTACTGAAACAAAATAATGCTTGACTCCTTCATTAAAGACACAGCTAAATATATTAGTCAAAATAAGGTAAAAATACTATACTAGCAGCAATCTTATCTGTATATTATGTTCTTTCACAAAGTTCTAGATGCTTGGTGTGGAGGGGAGATGTTAAATAACAAAGCATGTTTGGGTTTTCCCACAGATCATGGTCCCTGATGATGACTGAAAGTGTCTATATGCACTCTAGTTACAGTGTCAAACTCATCACTGATTCTCCTCAACCCAAGTCCTTCCAGGGGTCCTTTTACCTAAACCTAGAATGTCCTTCAATCTCAGTTTAAGTAATGGTATTTATTCCTTCATGCTTACCAGCTTGATGTCATGTGCCTCTTTTACTCTCCTACCAAAATGTTGGTCAAGCTGTGACTACCTCCTGCATTATTACTTTAATCTTCCTCTCTGGTTTCCTTGGATTTTGATTTCTCCTTTTCAAGATGTCAAAAGCATTTTTAGATGGCAAATGTAATTCGTCTTTCTGCTGCCCAAGCAAACATCTAGTTCATCCTCTGATATGCATAAATTTACCACAGTGCAGGTTTCCTGGCCCAAGTTCTTCCCAAATAAATTTAAGCCATTAGCAGATGTAGCTGAATGACAAGAGCATGCCACTTTATTTTTCCCAGAGCTTAAGAAAATAATTTTAACTGCTGTTCCTGCTGCTGAGGAAAGAACTGAGGATTGTGGACCACCAGCTATATGGTAGTTCTCAAACAGTAGCAGATATTTTCCTAATCCCTAGAATGCACTAGTGAGAGCAACAGCTTTAAGTTCTCGAAGGGTGATGGTGAATGGAGATAAAATCCAGTTGGTGACCAGTCACAAGTGGCATATTTGGGCCAGTTCTATTAAATATCTTTATTAATGATCTGGACAAATGGTTGAGTTCACCCTCAGTATATGTGTAGACAACACCAAATTAGGCAGGAGTGTTCACCTGCTGGAGGCTCTGCAGAGGGATCTGGACAGGCTGGATGGATGGGCTGTGGACAGTGGTATGAGGTTCAGGAAGGCTCGGTGCTGGGTCCTGCATTTTGGTCCAAATAACCCCATGCAATGCTACGGGCTTGGAGAAGAGCAGCTGGAAATCTCTAGCAGAAAAGGACCTAGGGGTGTTGGCCAACAGTGGCTGAACACGAGCCAGCCTGTGACCAAGAAGGCCAACAGCATCGTGGCTTGTATCAGGGATAGTGTGGCCAGCAGGACTAGAGAAGAGATTGTCCCCCTGTACTCAACACTAGTGAGGCTGAACCTCAAATACTGAGTTCAGTTTTGGGCACCTCATTACAGGAATCATAGAATTATACAATGATCAGAGCTGGAAGAGACCTTAAAAATCATCAAGTTCTAACTCCCCTTCCAGTAGACCACGTTGCTCAAAGCCCCATCCAACCTGGCTTTGAACACTTCCAGGGATGGGGCAGCCACAGCTTCTCTGAGAAACCTGTTTCAGTATCTCACCACCCACATACTGAAGAATTTTTTCCTAGTTTCTAATATAAATCTACTCTCTGTCAGCTTAAATCCATTCCTCCTTGTCCTATCTCTACATGCCCTTGTAAAAAGCCCCTCTCCAGATTTTTTGTAGGCCCCCTTTAGGTACTGGAAGCTGCTCTAAAGTCTTCCCCAGGCCTTCTCTTCTCCAGGCTGAACAAGTCCAGCTCTCTCAGCCTTTCTTCATAGGAGAGGTGCTCCAGCCCTCTGAGCATCTTCATGGCCTCCTCTGGACTTGGTCCAACAGGTCCATGTCCTTCTTATGTTGGAGGCCTCAAAGCAAGAAAGATATTGAGGTGCTGGAGCATGTCTAAAGAAGGGCAAAAAGCTGGTGAAGGGTCTAGAGCACAAGTCCAGTGAGGAGCAGCTGAGGGAACTGGGGTTGTTTAGTCTGAAGAAAAGGAGTCTCAGGGGAGACCTTATTGCTCTCTACAACTGCCTGAAAGAAGGTTGTAGCAAGCAGAGTGTTGGCCTCTTCTCTCACCTAACAAGGAACAGGACAAGAGGAAATGGCCTCAAGTTGCTCCAGGGGAGGTTTGGATTGGATATTAAGAAGAATTTCTTCACAGAAAGGGTTGTCAAGCATTGGAACAGGCTGCCCTGGGAAGTGTTTGAGTCACCATCCCTGGAGGTATTTAAAAGATGTGTAGATGTGACATTCAGGGATATGGTTTATTGGTGCACTTGCTAGGTTCACTGCTAAGTTAATGGTTGACTCATCTTTTTATCCCAAGTCTTCCCATTCCCTAACTCTTCTTCCCTCTTCTGATGTTAGGAGAAGCATGGTCTTGTCACTATCCATGAGGCAGGGAAATTATGAGGTTTTGTACCCCTTATTAGCCACAAACTAGCTCTGACAGAGTACACTGGTAACCCCCATTCAGACTAAATATTTTGGCCATGCAAGCAGACTTCAGCCCCTAGAACTGTTTACAAATCACAGTTAGATTTCCCTGAGACAGGACTTTGCCTCATCCTATTAGAAAAACAGGACGATGCATATAACAGTACTTTAAAGTGTTTGCCTACACCACTTTTTCAGACCTTTACCTGAGCATATTAATATATTCTCTCTATTAAGATTGTGTTATTGTTCTCCTGCATAGTAACTCTTAAGAACAGAAAGCAAATTGCAATTTCAAAACAATTTTCACTTAACTCCTCTTCTTGTTTTGCTCCTAATTTACAAACAGGCTTTTTACATCACAAAGATCTATTCAAGAATAAATCATAACTTACCTTATCTCCAGGCTGCTGATTCCATTCACTGGCCTTGTATATTTTAATGACAGTCTAAGTATAAGAAACAGATTTTTAGTGTTACAGTAGTCAGCTTTAATTAGATCATTGTGAATTTTCAAGCAGAGGGAATATTCTAAATCAACAGGCAATTACAAAAGTCATATAGCAAAGGTTCAGTACACAGAAGAATACTCCTAGAGGGTTTTCTTTTCACCTAGGAGCAGGTGCTTCAAAGTAAAGGAAAACAGAGGTCATGTTTCATCAATGTACTTCCAGCTGAATTACTGCCCAGTAACTGGCAATACTTCCCTTCAAGGGGATTTTACAATGAAATTATGGTCTCACTTATGCCAGTGGAGATTTCTGTGATTGTGAGATCAGGCACAGGAAAACATGTTTAGACCAGTATAAACCAACAAAGTAGTAAGGACTGTAAGAGGGAAAAAATTGTGAAAATATGGGACTGCATCTGAACTATTTTAGTGGTCTTGACTCAGTATTTTTTTTCCAAGAATATCCAATTTAGTTTTGGTTTGTTTTTTTTTCTTTTAATTTGGATGCTTTAGAAGAAGAAAATTAAAATTAGTATTAACTTGATGTACATAATTTCTGATTAATTTTTAGAATCACATATATTATGATATGGAATTTCTTGTGGTACTCACGTTGTATTGCTGTCTGAGCACTCAGAGGAAGAAGTATCTACAGTAGGTGTTACAAATGTTGCATTTGTCAAATCTATAAAAACTGAACTGCTGGTTTTGAGGCTGAAATTACTAGCATAAAAAAGGATGCATATATCATTTCCAGCGGTCACATTCAGGGGAGAATATGATAAACTGTCTTCTTCCTCAGTGGCCATTAATTGTCGTCTTAATTCCCCCACCACTACAGTTCTTCTAGAAATCTGAAATAACAGCATATAAACAATTCATCCCCTTTGTAAGAGATAATATCAAATGACCACACACTGTCACCATTCTGTTCCATGACCATCCACCCTTCTTAAATCCTAAAGCAACCCCAATATTTATTATTTCCTGTCTACTTAATTTGCAATAAGTATAAAGTGGTGTTAACCTAGGTTCCCATGGTCAGGTGTCCACATGTGAAAACAAGCACCACTGGTATTAAGCAAATTAATGTAAACCCGTGCTGTCAATGTAGACTTAAGATAGCAGTATGCATTAGTGCTAACAAGTTAAAGATTTTTTTTTTTTTTCAGAAGAATGTAAAGGAAGACATTAACTTTTTTCCTGTGATAAAATCACAAGAAAACTTCAACTTGCCAGTTCAGTGACCATCTACCTTTAGTAACAATAACAGGTTTTGTACTCTTCTTTTTAACAGGCATGAAAGCAGCAGCTCAACTACCAGTGTTATATTTAGGCTCTTCTGATGTCTCCTGGAAAAAGATCTATGCTTGTTTGGCTGGTGTGATGATCTCCTATGGGACTTCATTGTATATACACATTTCCTTTTAGGAGGTTTCCCGGAATTCCCTTTAACAGGTAATGCTTTTGTACAAATGTGCTCAGGGCATCATTGGTAAAACAGCCCTATTGATAGCAACTGTAAAAGCTAGCTGACCTTTTCAGATGATAACTTAATCCTCTTCATATCTTGTTCTTCACTTCTTACTCTGTTCATATCTGGGCTATTCCATTTATTTTTAAGACCCATTTCAGCTTTACAACTTTGTATTCTACAAGTGGCCTCTACCCTTGGATAACTTTGGGATACAATAAATGAGGGGCATCACAGGGGTTACCAGAACTATAATTACGTGGAGCAATAGCTTGTAACCACTTTTAACAGGTTCAAATACAGGCAAGGACCATTTTCAAGTCTGAAACAAAGGATCTAATATCACTTTACAACCTGCCCGTGGAGAGGAGCCCCAGAAGATATTGTCACCATAACTGCTGCTCTCTAAACGCTACAGGCCATCTATTATATACACTGCATCCTTGCAGACTCATCCTATGAACAAAGCAGAACTGACTGAGTTAAAAACCTTTGACTAAACACTCAAATGAAGATTGCAATCTTCCTCTCCCGTACATGCATACTTTATGAATTTCTTTTCAATTTAGAGTAGTGCCTTTTCAAGTGCATCAGAACACGCATTATTTTAAATGAATACCATTTTCTTTAAAAGAAGAGTGTACAACAAAAGAAAATATTCAACTTTTGATATAAAACTTTTAATCTTCCCTTAGGCTCTCCTGAAATGTAATCATTTTATTTCAAACTGAGAGGAAGAGCTGAAGTCTAAATTATATCCTGTCTAACAATTGACTTCACTATGTGGGCCCCATGTATCATCCAAAGAGGGCTTTAAAACCCGCCTGCTAATAGCTGAAAACAATGCTACATTGGAGGCTGTGATTGGGCTAACTTGGGGGATTAGGTTTAAGTATCTTAAAATAAAAAGAAAGCTATTAAAATATAATCATAAGACTACAGCTTTATTTCTCTTACTCTGCTGCCAGTACTTTGTCATGAGGCTCTCACATAAAGATTCCCTCTAAAAAAGCATATGAACCAAAAGACTGTTTGCTTGTGAAGGAGAGGTGTCAGGGACTAAGAAAATCACTAGTTTCCCATGATTAAACCTGTTTTAATAAATCTATCCGTGCTGCAGAAGAACGGCAACACAGCTTAATGAAAGCATTTCTGAAAGTGGGCTTTATTTTGGTCACATTTGTAGCTGAAAATACAGGCAGTCATGGTCTGTGCAGCCCTGTGAGTCATCACTTTCTGAGCTATAGGCAGGCACGACTACTACACTAAACAGGAGCATGAAAACATCAGTTCTCTGGAGGAATGTCCCCCAGACTTTTACCAGCCTGTGTATTTGTCCCTCAGCCTAGAGATGTGCTTCCCTAAGATACCTGTGGGTGAGGTAATTCAGCACATTCACAATCAGAGATTCAAGAAAATTTAGTCTTGAGGCTGGAAAGAGAATCTGTGACACACCCCCGTGTGGGACCCACTGGAGACCTGAAGACAGCAGTAGCTCCTTCCCGTTGACATGCAGTGGGAAGCTGAAAGCTCCTCAGTGCATCCCTATGTCTTAGGCACATTTTCTTACTCTTTTGTTGCTGCACAAGCATGAGCTTACTGAATTAAAATCATTCTCTCCATGCCATATATTTCATGCTAAACTATAAATGACAATATGTTTCCTTGAGAAATGGATTATATTTACATTGAATTCTTGTCAATCATATTAGATTGTTTAGGAAAAATCCACAGTGGCAGTGTTGTCAATCATTAAACAATATTTTATTCTGTTGTTTAGTGCCTCCTTTGCCTTTACCTAATCTAAACCATGAGATGTGTGAGTCACCATCTTGTTCCTCCAGATTTATCAACGACATTTTTTGATCTCGGATATTCAATGAACAATCACAAGACCTGATTAAATAAGGCACAGAAAAGAAAGGGTGCTATTTACAGTGTCCTAGACCAGAACTGTAATTACCAACAGAATCAGCAGTAGAAGCGGCCTGGTCAAAATTCTTCCCTTTGATCTGTGTTGCAAACCTAATTCAGAATCATCTCTGTTGGAAAGGAGAAAAACAGCTGATTTGGCAACATTCTGATGCACCAACATGCTGATCTTTTCCAAAGTAAACAAACCTTACATCCAAAATTATTCATTTGTTTTGTTGCTGCCGGGGTTTTGTTGCCTGCTCCAAAACAGAATGGCTAGAGACAAGAAAAAAGATTTGGGGCCATTTTATATACTTGTTTGTAATATCTAATAGTACAAACCAATATAAATCAAATGGTGGCAAACACATATGAGAAAAAAATACAAAATACTGTGAGAATAAAATTTTCATTGGCTGAAATGATGAATGGTAATGAACCATAGAAACAGGTTACGTTTCATACTAGTTTCAAAGTAGGATTTTTGGGTATCAGTTTAACATATGGTTATGCCTTATTTTTCAGTATAGGCATTTTTATTGCAAAGCTTAGGTGTGCACATAAAGGATAAGAAAACTGTCTTGGTGGTGCCTGTTGCTCCTTTTCAATTCTAATAATACGGATTTATGACCACATCCTCTCTGTGGAGTTACTGTAGCAGCTAAGGGAAGGGGAAGGTCTTTCTGTACTTTCAATGAGTGAGGAGGAAGAAGGGTCCACTCTCTTTCTCTTTTTTAGGTTGCATCTTAGCCTAATCCCTGCCTCCATACTGTACTGTGCACTTCAGCAATGCGTCCTCCGTATACATGCTATTTAGATGGCAAAAGGTAATTTTCTAAATTTAGTCACAACACAATTAAACCAGATCTTGGTACACGAAACTACGTAAAAATCTCAGCTTCTATTAAAAAAAAATAAATACAAAGTGCAGTATAAGAACCAGATATTGCTTAATAGCAACAATAAATGCAGAAAAGAGCCTGAAAACATAGGGCATGCAGATGTAGACAAAAGCCTAAAATACTTTGTGAAAGGGAAGGTCAAAGAATCTTTTTGGATCGCTTATGATGGCCTGAATCATGAGATGTAACTAACATCCCAGAAGGGGAAACCAGGCACTGCAACTGCATCACAGCACCCCAAAGACAAATAACTGCTCTCTGAACAAGATTTTGGGCTTGGTAGCTTGGATCTTATGTATGTGTACAATTTCCAGAAGAGAAATTGTAAAGAAAATGGAGCCAGGCTCTTTTCAGTGGTGCCCGGTGGCAGGGCCTGAGACAATGGGCACAAACTGAAATACAGGACATTCTGTCTGAACATCAGGAAACACTTTCTACACTGTGAAGGTGACTGAGCACTGGTGCATGTTGCCCAAGAATTTATGGAATCTCCATTCTCAGAGATGTTCAAAATCCAAGTTGACATGGTACTGGGCAACTTTTTTAGAAGGCCCTGCTGGAACAGGGAAGTTGGACTAGATGATCTCCAGAGCTCAATTCCAACCACAATTATCCTGTGTGATTCTGTTCTAAATAATTTCCAGGTCTAGACTCTGGCATGACTTGAGTAGGATGCTGGATGGGGAAGGCTTCTTCAAATTCTTGAATTTCAAAAAGAAGTCATCTTGTTAGGGTGTGGTTCACTGCCTACTAAGTGAAATACTCATATTTTACCTACTGCTTTTTCCAAGTCCTATTGTTTGAATTAACATATCAGTACAAAATATGAACCATGAGATACTGTCTATCACCTACAAAGATATGAAATTAGGCATAGTACTGAAAAAACCCACTGATTTGGAGCAACACAACATTTTGAGCAAGTTCACATGCAAGCTTTGATGCACCAACTACAGTTTTTGTGCTCTGTTGCAAAGGATCTCACCTACCTCCAGCTAATTTTGACTTTCATTCCTTATGACTAAAACTGACAGAGACAAAATTTCTGTTCTGCTTCAGCTGAACCCAGAGGATGTTTAAACTACATTTTCCACTAGGAAAGTTGTAGGGTGGAATGTTTGTGACCTAGCTATATCAGAATTCCCCAAATGTTTCCAGTGGAGATGCCGACTTTATCAGGAATTACCAGAAGCTCACGGGAATACACCATTATTTCTCATTCACCTATCTCATTCAAGGTAGTACGTTATCAAAACTTCTGGGTAGCTTTTTAAATTTGAAATCTCTGTCATACTAAATCACCTGAAATTTCATAACTTGCATATAATACAATAAAAAATACATATCTAAAGACCGCACACATCCCAAGTAATTGCACTTGCAGGTGTTTTCAGAACCACAATTCAACTTCTGAAATTGTTCTTTCTTTTCATAGAAAACTTCATCAATGCAAACTTCAATGGAAACCTATATTAAAGCTTTCAAGGGAAACAAAGCCAGTATAAATGTGCATTGAGAAGATTCAGGGAAAATTTGAAACCTCATTTAGAAAAATCCATTTCTGTACTTATGTAGAAGCTGCAGTAAGCTCTCAGACTGTGAGAGCCAAGCCCTTACATTTTTTACTCAGACATATTTTCTGTCAACATTAATGATTTTTTTCCTAAGTAGAAGCTTTAAACTGACCAGAATCCCCACTCTATGCAGAAAAAGCAAGAATGGTACGTATTGTACTTCTCTTCAGTGAAATACAAAATAGAAAATTTGGTCTAGGCTATAACCAAAGAGAGAAACATGCTTTAAAATAAAGATAAAATAATTCAAAATCCATGGATAACTAAACTGTGACAATACTTGGCATAAGTATGGACTTGGATACCTGTATTGCTCACATACTTATGTGCTTTCGCACATATACGCATATACAAAAACAGTTGAGTGGAAATACACTCAGAAGTAGAGAATTTCTCATAGATCTCATTCTTCTCCCTACTGACTGCATGATCCATGTGTAGATCCAGATGGAGAATGCAGAACTGAGGGCATTTACAAGAGGACCTAGGGAAGGAACTTAAAGTAGTCATGCTTAAAAGCACACAGAAAAAAAACTGTTTTCAAAGCAGGATTAAGTTTTCATTGCTGACACTGGAATAAACCCTTATCAAAATCCGGAAACTAAACTTCCAGAAATGGGAGTTTATTAGCACTATCCTTTCTCCTTTTCACTTTCACTTCAGCAGCTGGCAGGGAATCATTAGGCCACTGCTTGCTATCACACTGAAGTTAACTCTGTGCTTCAGTATGACAATACTGTCACTCACTCTCGTGCAGGCAGGTTCCGCTGTGGAGCAGGGAATGGCAGCATACAGTGGGTGCTCCTGAGCCTGGGAAACCCTAGGGGAGTGCTGAGATCCTCCAGGAGTGTGGGGAATGTGAAGCTCCAGGGCAACCTTGGCTGCAGTGACCATGAAATGGTGAAACTGGCTGACTATTATTTGCATGTTTGCAAAGCAACTTCAAACCTAACCAAGACATCAGTGTAAACATCAATAGCATGACATTTTGCCCAGAGGAATCCTCCACCTCTCTTTCCCTTCTTTACTGTCTTCATGTGAATATTAAAGCCAAAATATAAGTCCCACTGTAAAAGTTAATCATCTCACTGTAAAAGATAATGTTTTCATAATCAGTTGTACTGTTACGACTTGTGGAGAGCACCCAAGTAATAGTCGGATAAAGCAGGGGAAAAGAATGCAGAGGAATGAGGTACATTATATCAATAGCAATCATTTTTAATAATGATTACTATAATTTTCATGCCCTGCAGGATATACCACCAAGCTTGCTGGCCCACATTATCATCCGATTGCTCCCCTGCCCAACCATGCGTATTTCTACCAGTAAACCAATGGCTCAGGACTGTGACACTCATTTCCTACCCAGTGTTTTGCACCTCCCAGGGATTTTCACAGAAGTCAGACTGGGACATGAATATTTAAGTCAGAATATGAGCCTCACTGTAAGAGTTAATCATCCCTTTAATGTAAAAATGTAAAAATCACCTTAAAATACAATGTTTTTATATTAATAGGACTCTTATGACTTGTGGAGAATACGCAAGATACAACCAAGCCTTTCTAGATCTTCTGTTACAAGGGACAAGAAAACTGCAATATTTACTACACTGCTCTGCTCAGTGGCCTTCATAGACACAATCTGCAGGGTCAGCTCATATGTTTATGGCTGGATGTGCTTCCTCACAGACCTTTCCTTTTGTAGCACTGGGCTGTATAAAAGAACACTTAACTGTCATTTACAGAGAATGTGACTACCCTGTGCAACTGAATATGGTGCAGAGATAAGTGAATTAGCAGGGACCATGCAAGCGACAGAACCCACAGCTGAGGAAGGTATTGTGATACTCCACTTGGATAATCATTCTGATTGAAAGGCCTTAAAATGAGGCAAGAAATCTTTGCACGTATGGGGCACATACGTAAATCTATAAATGCCACAGTAGCCCAAATTTTCCGAAGAAAATTGTATTTCCTGTTATTTCATGCTCTAGATTTTAACAGATATTCATACCAACTTTTTCAGCTAGCTTAAGGAAGAGCAGGGTTTGGCCTATAAAAAGATCTTGATTTCATGAAACAAACCATAATATGTAGAAGCTGGAGTAGCAGTGGAAGGAGCTGCTACACGTAATTCTCCACCTTAAATTCCACTGGTTTGAGCAATTTTGCCATGAAGATAAAAGAAGCTACAGATTTTACATCGGTTTTAGACTGTTAAGGGGAATAGCCACTCCAACTGGTTGTTTTCCCCACTTTCTTATGTCCATATGCTGAATCCAAGTGCCATGGGAGATGTGAAAAAGGATGAGGAGCCTCTGCTGCAATAAGAGGACACAGATATGCAGTGAGGGTTGGATCGAGGTTAGATCAGGGTCTGGTGTGTTACCTAACTGAAAATTGCAGCCAGGGGCTCAAATGTGTTATTCACAGTGCTGGGAGAGTTGCCAGCACTGTTTGTCCCAGATGTAGGCTACTCACAGGGAAATGAAAAATCTGAAGATCCATAAAAGTCTCCTCCTCTCCACTTAATATTTTGATCCTTTTGCACTTTAGAAGACTAATCTGCCAAATGGAACCTCTCTACCTGTTCTGTCCTAACTTGAAGAAAGAGGTGTTGACAGGGACATGTTACACTTGAAATTTTTACTGATAATTAAAAAAATGGATTTTCGACCTGAAGAAGTTGAACATCATTCTTACATGCCCTCAAGCCTGTCTGTAATAAATTACAGTCTAAATGCAAGTGTGTTTTTCAGATGGTCAGATTCTCCCTGTAAAAATACTGTGATCAATGTGACACCACCATTCTTTGCTTTCAGCATCTCCACCTGTGTGTAATAACTCTTTTGGAGGAAACAGAGGAAACAAGAACTTGCACTGCAGGAACTTGTGAAGGGAGACTGGCTCTGTCTTTCTAGTTTTGCTGTATCATAGAATAGTTAAGAGTTGGAAAGGACCATAAGACCATTGAGTTCTACCCCCCTGCCATGGGCAGGGACACCTCCCACTAAACCATGCCATCCAAGGCTCTGTCCAACGTGGACTTGAACACCGCCAACGATGGAGCATTCACAATTTCCCTGGGAAACCCATTTCAGTGCCTCACCACCTGCACAGTGAAGAATTTCTTCCTCATATCCAATCTAAACTTGCCCTGTTTAAGATTGAACCCGTTACCCCTTGTCCTATCACTGCAATCCCTAATGAATAGTCCCTCCCCAGCATCCCTATATGCCCCCTTCAGATATTGGAAGGTTGCTAGGAGGTCTCCAGGCCGAACAGCCCCAACTTTCTCAGCCTATCTTCATATGGGAGGTGCTCCAGTCCCCTGGTCATCCTCGTGGCTCTCCTTTGGTATTGTTCCAACAGTTCCATGTCCTTTTTATGTGGAGGACACCTGAACTGCACACAATACTCCAAGTGAGGTCTCACAAGAGCACAGTAGAGGGGCAGGATCACCTCCTTCAATCTGCTGGTCATGCTCCTTTTGATGCAGCCCAGGATACGCTTGGCTTTCTGGGCTGCGAGCGCACACTGAAGCCGGCTCATGTTCATTTTCTCATCAACCAACACCCCTCAAGTCCTTCTCCACAGGGCTGCTCTGAATCTCTTCCCTGCCCAACCTGGATCTGTGCCTGGGATTGCTCCAACCCAAGTGTAGGACCTTACACTGGCATGGTTACATGCAAAGGCCAATAATTCTAGCAAACTAGATCTCTTTCACAAGGAAGTTAAAACAAGGGATTTTTAGTTTGTCTTGGTTTGGGGTTTGGTTTATTCGGTTCTTTTTTTCCCCACAGGAAATCAATAAAAAGGTTCTTAACTTCTATTCTGGTTTCTTGCACTCAGTATCCACTTTATTTTTCTGACAGTAGTGTACATTTGCTAGAATGTATATATATAAATGAAACCCACATCACAAAGCTTAGACAAAGCTAATCTTAGAAATAACATCCATGTTTTTAAAAGGAGATTACCATGCCTTATTTTCTCTTGATAAAACCTATTTCCTCTTCCAGGTTTGTCTCAAAGCAGACATATTCCCATCAAAGCCTAGTTGACCCTTCCAGTTAACACATCTCAGCCAATGTCACCAGTCTCAGTTTCATAATTTCCTTCATCTCCTACCAGGGTCTAGCCCATCAGCTTAAAAAAAAATGAGACCAAAGCATGCAACCTTCGCCAGCAGTTAGGTGTAACTGCCACCTTGGTGGCTGGAAGTTACTGACCCCTGCCATGATGCTTTGAAACTTTGGAAAACTGAACTTTATAAGGTGAGGGATGTTAGAAAACAAATACCAACTTCCTTCCAGCACTCCTGTGGGATTGCTTTAGCAGCTTGATGCCTATTGCTGTTCCTACCCCATAGCTAAACTTCAGCAAAAGGTAATAGCGAACCTAGCTGGGGATTTGATTCAACCCCAAGCAATTGCTCCTGCTGGCAGTTCAGATCCTGAGAAAAACTGTGAGCAGCAGCAAGGAATATTGTTAGGGAAGTCATGTGCTGAAGAGGAGGAACTGCTGAACAGTGAGGAGGCAAAGTGGGATGCAATACTCGCCTTGCAATAGTTCTGCTCAATGTAAGGCAAAAAACCCTCCTTATTCTGTCTGAGGATTTTGCAAGTGATTGGGCCGAAAGCCCCAGAGGCAGAGATATCTAGCTGTTAGACTACTTGGGGTTTAGCTTTCATACTGTAGTGCACTAAAATGTGGAATGGTATTTTTTCTGATTCATTAAATATCTGTGATGTCACTCAATCACTTGTGCTGAAACAGAAATCCCATCACAGAACAGCTGCAATGTTTCAATAAAATTGTAAACATTGAGGTGTTAGTAAAATAGAAAAGGACAGATCAAGAACAATATATGCCATGTCATATCAAATTTGGTGTCAAGAATCACTTTAAGCACAGCTTTTACAGCAATGCTTCCATTAACAAATTAACAAATAAGTGGTCCATGGCATTCTGTCAGGAAAATTATGAGTATCTTGACATTTTCATTGGGTTTTTTTGCCTACCAGTGACACTAAGGACATATATCACACAACAAGCCAAAACCAGAGATTCCCATGTGAGTTTGGAGTGAACTGGAAAGGCCACAGTGTGATATGGTAGAACCACAGTGCTATGGTACTAGATTGGCTCCCAGAAGACACAAAGACTTTTCAGCTTCATGCTGGGCAAATTTGCCTTCTTTCTTACAGCATCCCCAGCTAACAGTTCAGGAATCCACTGGTGAGTCCCACCATTGTCTCTGGGTTTGCTGCAGTGTGACTAGTGCTAACACAGGTGACTGCACAGGGGTTTGACTGTACAGGTGCAGATATAAATTTCTGACCCAGACATGGAGAAATCAGCTGTATTTGTCAAATGCATGTCACAAAATGCAACAATCTTATTTTACGCGGGCAGAAGTATTAGAGAGATTACTGCAACATCTCTTTTCTACTGCGGTGTATCCCTGGTCAGATTTTGAGAAGGTACCAGAGTTTTCTCATCTCCAAATTTTATAAAAGGCATATTCTGTCACAGAAAAAGCATTAATTGAAAACCCCATACTCTCTGGGCTTATGTGAAGTTTCAGCTAAGCAATAGTAATACCTAGCCTTAAGTAAGCTGCACATTTTACCCATTAATATCTCATTGCTCAGGACAGGGAGCCTGTATCTTCATAGTCCCACAGAGGAAGGTCTGTGGGACTTTGTGCAGGTTGTAGGAACAATCAGTTGAATCTGCTTGCAGAGTCTAGAGATGACAAAATGTGTTGTTTCTTCAGGAAATCTACATACACAGTATGTGCAATTAAAAAGCACAAAAGAAGCATTTATTGAAAAGAAATGCATGAAGTTAAAAAGTAGTTAATTAAATTACGTCCCTGGTGGTGTTCAAGGCTGGGTTGGATAGAGCCTTGGGTGACACGGTTTAGTGGGAGGTGTTCCTGTCCATGGCAGGGGGGTTGGAACTTGATGACCTTAAGGTCCTTTCCAACCCTCACTGTTCTATGATTCTATGATTCTATGTTAGCAGCAGAAGTTCCTGTAATCAGTCGATTTTCTAATTAGACAGCTTTCTAAAAAGAAATATATTAGCTCACTGAGATCTGATCCAATTTAAAGCTACAAGGGACGGGGTAATACAGTCCTCAGAAACCAGATCTGCATTTCAATAGACAAACACTGACATAACAGTCTGACAACTTTTTATTAACATGCTGGACTAGTTCTTAGACTTGTCTGCTAAAGCTCTAATGTGCAAACTTTGTGAATAGAGGCTTGCATGCAATTTCAGGTTCACATTTTTGTGTAAAAGCCTGTAGGACTTAGTAAAATTAACTTTTAGATCATTTCAATAGAACTATCGATTGCTAAATCAAGGATATAGTTAATTCGCTGTTAAACTCATAAATATGCTTGAAAAAAAATATGCTTGGGAAAAAAAAAAAAAATATGCTTGACAAAAAATAATTATCATCCTCTACCCTAATTTTAGAGGCATGCATGTTGTACTTATGAGTTTAATGGCTACATATGCAAATGGCTGTGTATGAATAATGACGTCCCCTCCTTTCAGTTTCAAATGGCAGAAAATCATTAACTGATGGCTTTGAACAGAGTCTAATACTTCAGGGATAACAGGTAGGGTAAGAGTTAGAAAGCAGATTAAAACATAACCACTACATGTGAAATATTGCAGATCTAGAACTGTCAAATGTCTTCCTACGACAGAACACTGAATTTTTAAAATTGAAACATTCTGTGGCACTACATTAAGTGAATGAATTTTTATCAAAAGTGAAAAGAAAGATAGAATATGACATGCCAGTTGAAATTAAACTGAAATAATCCAGGTTTCTTCTCACTAGTTTTAAGTGTGTTACAGATTGGATGCACTAAAACTTAAGGTGTTTTTTATTCTGGCACCAGATCACAAACACTTTCCAGCATCAGAGATCTGCATTTTACTAATTACTGGGAAATTTTTATGTTTTGGCAAAATGCACCTTTGTTCCTCTAACAGGTACCTCTTTAGCACAGACAACAGAGGCTGCAATAGAAATGTAATGGTGCAGGATATAAATGCTTTTGCCAGCACACAAGGCATCCCTGTGGTTGCACCAGCTGGTTCTTTTACCAGATTTATTCATTTAATTTCCTACAAAGGGAAGAAACACAAGAAGTACTGCAGGTAGATGTTTAGGGCAAGGCTGCTCTGACCCCATGCAGGACCTACCTAGCTCCACAACACCGAGCTCCTGGCTCTTCAGCCCTGGGAACATGCAGGGAGGAGAGACACTATGATCTTCTGGGTGGATGGGATTGTTCCCCATTTCTAACCCTTCACTTCCCCAAACCGGGAATGCATATCTGTCTCTGAAAACAATCATGCCCACGGGCTTTGGTGTCTCAAGAAGGTGCTGAAGATACAAGTCTCTGTGTTCACCAGTACCAGCGAATGGAAAAGGGATTCAGAGTTCCCTGACATGACTTGCAGATCCTTTATCACAATGGTAGCATCTTGAGAATCTAACCTGTTTCGCTGCACTGAAAGCAGGGAAAACTGCATCACGCTTGGGGTGCTACCTACCTGATTTCCAGCTGACACAACCACTTTTTGCTGTGGACTTCCTGGTTGCCAGCAGTATAATGATTTACATGCAGCAGACGTTTGTTTGATGTGGCAATTATTTTAATTTTCAAAAGTGGCAATTCTACAACAACCTATAGGTGAGCATGACGAGGAAAGTCCCCAGGCTTTCTTTAGTACAGCTTTGTTTAGTCTGTTGGCTGCCTTTTGTGGCTCATAGCCTTTAGTTAAATAAGTTACATATTACCTTTCACATTCCTGTCCCAGAGAAATGCTATGTTAATATCCCAACCCCCCACTGCCAAGACACAAGACCAGCTAAATTGTGAGACCAAAGGTCCACAGCTCACTGCCAGTGCTACTGATCGTAACTGGCAGCTAAAAATAAGAAAAGGGTAAAAACAAATAATACTTGTCCCAGGACACCCTCTAAGATTTCTGTAATGTTTGGGTTAGAATCCTTCAGAGCTGAAGGCTGCATTCAAATGAATACATGTAATAGGACCTTATTTCAACCCTTCCTATCTTTCTTGCATCAGTTCACCAAATCACTGAAATCTGTACTTTCATCACCCTAAAATTGTTTATTTTGTTTCTTTAAAGCAATTTGGTGTTTCTGCATTCCTGCACCCTGACCTGAGTGGAGGTAATCATGATTACTGGCCAGAGACAGTATAATTATCTGCAATTATTTCCTGTTTAGTCCATTCATGTAATTGATGCTTTTATTTAGTATTTGCCTCTTTGAATGTCACATTTTCCAACTAAAATATTTTAATCTCCTAGCTCTACTGTATCCCATTGGAAATTGGTGGTCAGAATTGCACATGCTATTCCACTGGCAGACTTGCACTGATGAAGGGCATAGTGAACTAATTGACTCTTGTTGCTTTGCCCTTTTCCTTTCCAACATGCTTGGTAACACTGTGCTCGATATTCATCCCACTGCTGACTGTTGGGATGTTCCAAGAGATCTACCCACATTCACACGGTAATCCCTCTTCTGAGAAACAGCAGCCACTCACCACAGTGTAATATGCATATTTAAGGTTTTCCTTATGTGTGTTACTTTCCTTCACACTGGATTTCATCTGTCATTTTATCACCCAGTAAGGCAGTGCTGTGAGTAGTTTTTCCAAGTAGTCTACGTCAGGAAACTTTGGCACCTTTGGATTTCAGCCCCCTTTTCATACTAACATCTCTGTTGAACATCACAGGCATCACCATCAATCCTCACAGAATCCCACTGGTAATTACTACCCACTGCACACATCAATCTTTTATTTTTAGCATTTATTCCCTGCCTTTAATTTTTTATTTTTGTGCTAAAATTATTTCAGTTTTTTACTTTTTTTACTATAGCAACATGATCACTTTTACCTACATATTTTAAATGTCTCAGAAAACACCAAATCATATTATATATTCTTCACATATCCACATATTTACTACCTTAGTTTCAACTGTTCTTTTAAGTACAGAAGGCAAGTTTTCTGGTTGTATTTCTCCAAAGATATGGACCCTCTTTTCAAACTCCATGTCACACTTGACACTTCCTGCTCATCTGGGATTAAGACTGAAATAATTTGTAACATATATATATTATATATATACCAAAATTTATAAGTAAGTTGTACATTAGAAAACATGACAATTAATGGTTTGGCAGTTTCTTATTTTAGTTAAAATTTAGGTGAAAGTTATTTGACCTTGGTGATACTATTCATTTTATTGATTTATTCTGAAATCTCTTCTACCACCACTACAGCAGCAGCAAATGTTTTTGAGGCTGGATGTTTTCTGTAAAAGTCTTTGAGACCTCCTCTGCGTTCCACCATTGAGATGATCAGTGGAACAAACTCATTGGACTTTGTTTTGCCACTCATTTGTCTGACTTTCTCTGTTTTGGTAGATAAAATTCTCCCTGAAACAATTCTTGTCTATTGCGGTTTTCTTAATAGTTTTTATGT
Source organism: Brotogeris chrysoptera (assembly GCA_030323915.1). Taxonomy (NCBI): domain Eukaryota; kingdom Metazoa; phylum Chordata; class Aves; order Psittaciformes; family Psittacidae; genus Brotogeris; species Brotogeris chrysoptera. Next base: position 39,147 of record JARCZZ010027243.1, read on the forward strand.
CTTTTGCAAATTATTCTTTTTAATATCTGTCCTGGGTTCAGCAGCAGCAGTCATTTTTCTCCTTCTTGGTAGCTGGTGCAGCGCTGTGTTTTTGATTTTGGGC
>JARCZZ010027244.1:0-34074 GCA_030323915.1 Brotogeris chrysoptera
CCTCAGCTCTTTAAGTGCTTGGAGAGGAGAAGACTGAATCCTTCACCAAAGAGGAACAGATGGGTTGACTGGAGGGACATAAAAGAAAGAGGAATCATAAATTTATGTTCTATTTAGAAAAAGCCATATTCAACAGCAACAAAAAATTAAATTGATTAAATTATGGTATTCAAGTGCTGCATAACATCAGTTCACAATCCAAATTTTGGTTAGCAGACTAGCAAAGAACAGATTTTAACAGTTTACACTGGTAGGATCAAAGCACTTCATTTAATAAATGTGAGAGCCTTTGCTTTTTCAGCTTTGTGTACACAAATATTTCCCATAGTCTTCTCAGGATGAAGAACTTGAAATTGTGTTGATGGCATTAGTAAGAAATAAAGATGTGCATGTTACACGCACAGCTGGTTTTTTGGACTGCAGTTGCAAACCATACAATAACCATTCTATGTGTGAGACATTGCTTTTCCTAGTTTTTACACCATGTTTTGTTTCATACTTGGATATATAATTTAAGCCTCCTTTTTTCTTTTTTTTTTTTTTTTTTAGTTAAATGTTGCCTTCTGTCATCTGAAAAAAAAAAAAAAGGAAAAGTTGTTCTCCTTTTTCTTCCTCCAAGCAACAAAATGCCCAGCTGATCTAGGTGTGTGTGTAAATTGCACTGATATAGAAATTAAAAATATTATACACAACTCAGTTACAATGTATTTAAAATCCTAATACATATTATACCCTTACAGGTTTTGATCTACTCTATGTAAATACAGCCATTCATCATAAGCAGTAGCTGCACTTAAAGAATTAAAGATCACACACCTAAACAGATACTCCTAATTTCCAGCAAAGGGAACTTTGCTGGGGGTTATTCAGCATAGGGGCACTAAGGACAGGTCCAGGCAGGCCCCACTTCATCCTCTTGTTTTGTAACCCAGAGCGGGAAGTTCATCTCTCTCTTTATCTTTCTATGCATTTTCCCACTGCAACCATTTGTAGAGGTACTAAATCAGGCTGCTTTTGTGAAAACAAACAAATAGCTGTCAGACTTCAGATTACACAGCAAGCTGACTGGAAGAGAGAGGAAGCAAAACCACCAGGGTTTAAGTGAGGCTGCGGCTGTGGTAAATGAAAAAAGACATGGTTCTCACAACAGTATCAGCGCTTGGTATCTATTCAGAAAGAAACCAGGACTTTCAAGTAATTAAAATGGAAGACCTGAATAGAGTTAACTGAAAGTCTGCTATTTATTCCACCAAAGTGGTAACCCAAAGAGGAGAGTGCAATTGCATACTTTCACAATAGGGAGGCCACATAAATCCTCATGAATTTATATTAAAACTTGTCTTATATTCTATCAAGATGGAGAACAAAAGAAAACAACCAACCTAAGATAATAAAATGCCAATGCTAATAGTGTCTATTGGGTTCTAAATATATGGGTCTATGAGGGACCAAGCTAATTTTTAGGCAGTCCTGGGGGCAAGGATTACTGGCTTATAGGATGAAGGGTAGAGGAACAAAAAAACCCAATGTGTTAGAGCTGAAGTATTATTAAACCCCATGAAGAGTCTCATGGAGGCTCTAACTAATCCTTCTCCAGGTTATCACAGACAGAGGAGGAAAAATACCATAACTACTTCCAAGTATTATTTTCAGTTTTATATGTTAGAGAACTGCAAATAGTTCATGAACCCACTACTCTCCAGTGGCTTGTCTTGGAAAGTCTGGCTGATTGTCTCATAATGGCATATGTGCCATTCTCTAGGCCAGGAAAGTCCCTCCAGAAGCCAAATTCTAACAGGAATGAAGCTTTGTTATGCCACAAAATGGTGACACTCATTGGAAGATAATAATTTAAACCAAATTACTACTGATTTCTGAAATGTTACTTATTATTTAGGAAGCATTGAAAACAAAGAGGTCCCTGCTCTGGAGTGCTTGCAACCTAATGGAGTATTTACAACATTATTTATTCATAATAGGGGTACCTTCCCCTGGTAGCATGTCATCTGTAGGGCTCTGACAGCAGAGGGTGATAAACAATGAAGAACAAGGCATCCAGGCATAAGGAAACAATTCCACACCAGTGAAGTAAACAGAGGTAGGACGGAAGAGCTTATTCATAATCTTACTCAGTCTAGGTTGTTAGCCTTCTGCAGAGCTCTGCAGGTTTTAACATTGATTAGATGCTTTTCAGTGCAATGGCCCTGCCCTTCACGAAAGAGCTTAACACCCTGAGTAGTAATTCCTGTCTCCATCTCTGGTGGGCCTGTAAGTAAGCTCAGATTCCTATGAGACAGACTTAAGAACCCCCTTGTGACTGACACTACTAATAAAGAAGTCTAATATAGCTGCACGAGTGCCTTGTTTTTTTACCAAATATTTATCCAGGCATGGCAATATATTATTTTATAGCTTTCATGACCCGTTCTGCTATTGCTGAGAAGTATTTTACACACACTAGAAAGACAGAGTCTGCTTATTTAACTTTTTACATATATTACATTAGAGTGCTTCTTTCTAGCTTCTGGGATTCATTACTCTTGTGCCAATTTAGGCACAAAGATTCTACTGAATGAATAGAAGTTAACGTCTTAATAAAATGTTCTCCCTTTTCTTTTTGGAAGAGCAGCAGCAAAGTATGTGATCTAGCCTTAAAAACAGCATCTTGCCTCTCTGCGCCAAACAGATGACAGTTAAAGCAAGTGGGGTTATTTGCAGTTCCCAAATATTCCTTTGACATAACTTGATTTCACTTCTGATAGAAAAAAAAAACCAGTTCATAAAGGTCTCCCTTCTAAAATGAACATTTTTTCTTTTTAATGGCAAAATGCATGCAAAAAGCATATGATTACGGTATTTATGTTTCCATTAAAATGTCCTCAGCAAGCTGGAGGAGTCTAACCTACTATTTTCAAGCTATTTAGATTTACAGCAGCACAGTGCCTATTTTATTTCAATTATATTTCAGGACAATGTACTCTTGGTGGGAAATGATTACAGAGTGACAGCCAGTAAATGTCCATTAGGAGCTGTCTTTCTACATGCTGCTTAGCTATGGATGTCAGGTGATTGCTATAAAACCCTGTTGTATAGCATCATTGTCATCTATATCAAAAACACTATTGATCAGTCGTGCAGCATCTCTTCTGTATGATGGAAAACATGCTAGAGACATTTTTCAACTAAGCTAAAAGCTTTATTCAGAAGAACACAGTTCTTGAGACACTTCTTTCCTGAACTGTAAAATAAACATAGATTATACATTCCACCTCGATTTCATTCCATTGATGCCTAACATAAGAAGTGAAAAACTTCTTAGCAGCCTATCTCTGAAAGCTATCAATACATGGGATGGAGCTAACACTGTAAGGGCAGATGACATATATACAGCTATACTAATCACCAGTTATGTATTGCTGGAGCTTCATTTCTTCTGAGCAATAAACTCCTTCTCTGTTAAAAAAAGGGAATCTGCTTTAATTCTCCAGGATCAAGAACAAAACCCAAATTTTCTGTGTGTGTGTGTGTGTGTGCTACTGGAGAGACTTACTAGGGTAACTGGAATATAAATAATTTCAAGATTCACAGGAGCTACTCACATGCATAGACTATGTAGGAAGCCCAAAATAAAGATCCTCCCATATTTCACCTACATATTTAATAGACACTATCACAGAAAAACCAAACCAAACATACACCCCTCCAAACCATACCAATATCCATCAAAGGTATAACTCTGATATAACATAAATCTGCATTAAAGCAATTATAAAACAGTTTCAAGTCCTGTAAGGGTATTTTTGAATAAAAATTTGCTATTTAGAAGTGTGAGGTTTTTAACAGCCATTGTTGGTAAAACGGATAAAGGAATGTCACTTACAGATATACAGACGTGTGATTTTCCAAAGTTTAAGTTAACATCTTTCTTGTTTGCTGTATTTTGTCATTATACAATCCAGTTTCTAATACAGAGAAACGGAATACGATTTGCTTACTGTTTTGTACTATCTATCTGTCTACAATTGCAGAGCTTGGAATACATGCAAACATAAAATATATCCAAGAAGCAGAATGGAGAAACAGGCCTGTTTTTAACACTGGTTTCAAGTTAGGTTATAAAATACTTGGAGGATCTCTGCCTGACAACTTGACAGTACCATCATTTGTTGAAGCACTATAATAGTTATCCTCATAATATCCTTAAATTTGCAAAAATTAAATAAAATTGCCCATTATTCTGATGTTAAACTGTTGCTTACATACTTGTCCTTCTCTTTGTTATCATTCATACGCTGTGACACAGTTAAACTTACACCAGTTGTGGCCTGTGCTGATGAAAATAAGGGAGAAGTTGAAGAAATATTAAAGAAAAACTAACCCTGACAAGGCCTCACACACAGGCACAGTAATTCTCTTGCAAGTTGAGGAAAAAATTGTCATAAGTGCTCAGCAATGGTATGCGAACTATTATGGGACATTTTGTTATAGCCTTCTTTGTAAGAGACTTTTAAATAACCTTTTGGACATACTTAAATGTCAAATTTTGTTTGGCACTAAGCACCAAACTTTAATAGAAATAACATTTCCCATATAAACAATGCTGCTTTTAATATGAACGTGCTAAAGATTTGAGACAGCCTGGCTGTTACCAGCTCCTGGCAGTTCAGCACAAGGGTAATGCGCTGTGAGTGATTTCGCTTCCCATCCACAAAAGCTGGAAGCGACTGTTTCTATTTAGGTAACCTCTGAAACATCCAGAGGAAAGGAAAGGATAGCAGGGCAAAGGGGAAAAACACACTGAAAATAATGCTTACCACAGGTGAACATTAATGTAAACAATATTTTAAGGATGCAGAACTGCAACCAACTGTTGGACAGCAAGAAACAAGTTGCAGAGCACAAAGGGTGAGGAGCCAGGTATCCTACAGTTGGGGAGACAATGCAGTTAACAAGCACCTCATGCCACAACTATTTTTTAAAATGATGCTCAGATGATACTTTCTTAATACATCTAAGACAAAACCTGTAAAACACAGGACAGCCTTGGGAAGAGGGCTTAGCCATGATCCAGGCTCTCCTGCTGACCATTACATATGTTCAAGCTCACAGATGTACTCCACACACCTCAAGGAAGACTGAAAACTGCTCCCTCACACCTGCTATATCATCTCTTCTGTGCCCAACTAGATGATCATTAAGGTCCCTTCCAACCCAAACCATTCTATGATTCTATGACATGCTCTGTCAGCAGTTGGCCTGACTTCTGGAGAGTTAAATTTGAGCCTGAAATTGTGCAAGCAGCTGCAATGTTCCCTAAAATCACTCCTGGAGCTGGATTCACCAGCTCTACAGTTTGGCTGTTTAAACAAAGGTGTGAGGAGACAGGAAGAAAACCCTACACACCAGATCCTTGAACAGGTACTTCACATTTACAACAATTAACAATCTTTTCCCATCTTAAATTGCCTATTTCTTTCCAGATATTTCTTGCTCAATGCGCCTCCCTTTTATCATGCGACCGGGGGTGGGTTTTCTTGCCTGTTCTAGTCCCTGACTTGCATCTTCTCTCTCTGCTCACAGAGAGCAGTGTGATCCAGCTGTGAGAGACAGACCCTTCTGTGCTCCAGGAGCAGCCTGAAAGTGCAAAACTACCACACTGCTCTTCAGTCCTACCCATGTGATTAACATCAGATTCCCCCAGTGCTCCATTATCTTCAGTTCGACTCACTCTCTCCTGGCTCTTTTATCAGCAATCACACAGAGTTAGCTAGGTCACGCAGGTCTTATATTTCACCGTGCCAGGTTTGCATCAAAGAACTTTTTTTTTTTGTTGATGTGACATTGGTGCCATTCAACTCCAGCATGAAACACTGCCTTTGGTCTAACAAAACCAGCCGTGAAAGTCACCACGTGGCAACCATATCCAACCAACCTATCTTGATTTCCAAGGGCACAAAAGTGCTTAAATCTCAGGCACCAGGGCATACCAGCACCAGTCAATACAAGGCTAAGGAACAGAAAATTTTAAGGGCACAGATGAAGCTGTTGTCTTTAACAATTATTTTGCTTCCTTCACTGAAATAATGTAGTTATCCACAAAATATAAGTTATTTTTATTGAATATAGAAACTGGATCTTTTACATACTGCAAAACAAGAGAATAGTGTGATTGAGAAAATAAGAAGGCAGGTGCGCTACTGAATTTTAATGAAAATTTATGCATTCCACAAGGCAACTGAGATTTCCTTATTTGTCATGTTAGAAGGAATATTTTTACCCATATTATGTAAATAAGCTTTTCAAAATTGATCTAGTGGAGTCTTAAATACACTACTCTTGGTCCTCAATTAAAAAGTTTTAGAGAACTGAACTCTGCATGACCACAACTTTTCTTAAGACCAAATAAAAATGACTCCATTACTACCTAGAACAGAATATGCAAGATGAATGCCAGTCCTCCTGTAGAGCTATACGGATCTTAAACACTGCAACCAAAGACACTGCTCTGCTGGTTTAACTGGAAGTCCAGTATTTTTCTCATGGAAAGAATGGGGTATAAAACAAAGCAATGAATGTTTTTACTACGAGTTAAATTAATAACCTCTGAATAAGTTAACGATACCTCCTACACTAGGATTTTAATGTTAGTTTTTGTAAAGCTGAGAAAATGCAGAACTACAAGTTCATAGATGTAAGCCAAGAAAACAGATGTATTTTCATTGTTAAAGTACAAAAAACCCTGTGAATTTTGCCTTTGGTTATTTCTACTTTATGTTAGTTTATACGCCTGTTTTAGCTTCAGGTTTTCAAATGAACTCAAAATTCCATCAACAGAAACCACAATTTTGCCCAATTTCAGCAAAAAAACCCAAGTATGACTCAGTTCAGAAAGTGTAGCCACGTGAAGAGTGTAACTTAACAAGCTAAAGCCCGAGAAAAGAAAGTAATTCATGAGTCAAGCTTGGAGGTTACTCACTTAGTCTGTATTTAATCAAAATACTCAACCTGTTAGACTGAAGCTCAGGACTACAGCAGGACTAGAATCCAGGTAAGTTTTCACCCACTTTTGCTATAAGAACTTTCCACAGATTTTGTAACTGCTGCGAACAGGTTGGCGGTGTTGTATTCCACACCCAGATCAGTTAGAGCTCTGATAAATAAACCAGATGCCATTAAAATTTGGATTTAATTTGAATGGTAGCAACCAATGACTCCAAAATTCCTAAAGAATGAGAAGAAAAGCAGTTGCTCTGCAGAAAATAACTTTCGTGTCCCATTCTGTTAGAGTTTGATTTGAGTGAGTTCAATACTTTTCTACATAAAGGCTTTTGAAAAGCCATTAATAAAAAAGCAGTTCTGACTTTCCAATTGATGTACAGTCATCTCCCATGACAAAAGCATTACAAGGGTAGATTTTGAAAGAGCATATTGATTGATGTCTGGTGCCTACCTGTCTACAGGTGAAGACTTTGAATTCCGTGGTTTCTTTACTTGGGCATACAAGGCTTCCACTGTCTCCCCTTCCCTCGGGCTCTGTGGTCGGGTGTTCAGCATTATTGTGCCGCTGTTTGAAGAAGAGTCATAGGAAGCAATCCCAGCGTACATTGAGTCCACATCACAGCCAAATGTCCGGTTAAAATCCTGTATCTCTGCATAGTCACGCTCACGAGCTTGTCTCTCTCGAAATTCTCGAGTTTTTGCTTGAATTCTGAAAAATTAAAAGCAGGCTGAAACTAATGTTCCCCCCACCCCCACCCCAATAGTTTGAAAGGAGCAGTTAGCATACACTTTTGGCAGCCCATCTTAATAAAAACCACTGAAGTGTTTCCAGTTTCAGTTTGTCATGGAGTCTTAGGTTTATGTTGGCTACGGAAACCTGGATTGAAGCAACACTGGTCTTTAAAGACGAAGTCTAATTATCTGCTTTTGTTTCACTGTTAAGTTAAATAATGACTAGCCATAGCAGTTGGTAAACAGAGTTTACCTGTTTCATGCATCTTAGTATGCCCGTGCTGTTAACTGACCTGTCTGACAATGACTAAACATCATTCATGTTGCCTTGCACTCCATCAAAACCTATCAGAATTAATGCCTGTATTTAGATAGGAATTGTAATGTACTTTCTTGGCCCAATACTACAGAAATCATACTTCTTTTGGAATTGAAAAACTTCATAAGGATAGGGGACACATACATGTATATTTATGTATGCATACATGCAGCAAACAGCAGAAGTAGATTCTTGTGCGAATCATTTAAAATGTGCATGTTTTGTCTAAAATGTAAACAAACTGAATCTGGCATCTCTCAAAAGTAGGCAGTTTCTTCTCATAAAGTAACACATGTGCCTTATGTTAAAGTTACAAATGAAAGGTGATGCAGGGGTTTTGTATCAAGGTACGCTTCTTTAGCTGTAAAATAGAAAGTAACAAATAAAACCAGATGACATTTAGGAACCTAACACAAATTGAGTACTGGTCATATTTTCAAAAGCACACAAAGCTATTACTAAAATTTAATCTGGGTTTCAAAGTTTCTCTGTCATTTTAGAAAATTTGATGTATCACACACACATGCACAGTGAATTGAATAAAAAACCAACCTCCCCAACATTGTCTCCCCAGAACAATTTAATGCTCTGTCATCATTGCAAAATGAAGCACTCAGGTGTCTCCTCCCTTCCATTAGTAAAATGTGCTCTTTTTTCATCTAAGACAGCCACGGCTACACAGCATGATAGCATCCATCCATTCAGACTACAGCTCTGTGCACCTCTGTTACATGACATTTCCAATGAGCTTGCTCACCAACTTTGAAGAGGAGCAGACTCCTCTAAGCCTTGTCTCTTTTGAAAATAAAAAAGCAGTAAAGTAACTTTGATATTTTCAGAAATTTTAAACTTAGTCCCATTCAAGATTAATCTTTGCAAAAAGTAGAGGATACACAAAGGGTGGGAATCAGCCTGTAGATAAAGCCACCAGAATTTAGGTGCCTGCAGCAGGGGAAGCCACACCAGCTACATGTGCAGGTGCCCTTTACAGTGTAGAGAGCTGTAAGCAGATTCCTGAATCACATAGCTGCCATGTTAGTTGGTGTGTCCTAGCATGAGATGAGTCACTCTATAGATGCTTTTGATGCTGTTTAGGTCTTCCTTGTGAGCTTGGATACCCAGTCTTGATTCAGCTGCTCAGACATAAGCAGCTATGGACAGCTGACACCCCCAGGTAATCCTGATGCAGCTCCAGCTGCTGGGCAAGAAGGACCCCTGTAGGTCCGTGTCACATCTGCCAGGCCCATCCCAACATCTCAGGCCGTGGTGACTAAAATGATAAAAGACATCTGTGTTCAAGGATGCGAATCCAGCACTGAGCTGGCACATAAACATCTAAATTTAAGTGTCTTCATCAGACTGAGTCCCAAGCAAATTGTTCTTTCTATACTAACAAAGATCATCATAACAATAGAAAGGAATAGAAGTGACAGGCAGTCCTTTTCCTTCCCAAATCCTGCAAGTATTGCCCAAGGATACTGATCTGGCTGAATTCCCTTCAACAGTCAGTACCATCTACACTGATGGCTCAGTGATTCATTTACATGCTTTAAGTTATACCTGAGCATAATTTCTCTTTTTATGTCAGCTACCACTGACTTCTGCACCACTCTTACTCATACTCAGTCACAGTGGAAAGAAAAACAGACACATACACACACAAAAAAAGGCAAACAGAAGAAATCTGAGGAAGTTTAACTTAAACATAAATTTTTAATTTTGCAATTTTGCGAATAAAAATATATTTTATTTACTGGTTGCTTTTTATTTCAATCGGGAAAAATGGAAATAAATACTGTAACACTGTTCAGCTTACAGCACGTTTCCCAGCAATTTCAGCACATCAAACTGGAACTTCCTTTGTTTAATTTACAGTGAAGGACTCAAGTTTAAATCCAAACCCCATTTCAAGATTAAACTTTTTTCTGCATGCCTATTTTTTAAATAAAAATATAACTTTTACATTGTCCTATATTCCAAAGCTGAAATTCAGAAACGCTGCAACCTTAACCACTTGGAAGGTATCTATGCAGAAGGAAAACAGGCCTGAAAACAACCTGCTGTTGTCGATTCCTCTCTCTGCAGGTTTCACTTCCAATTTGTAGTTCTGTTGTCACAGTTTAACCTCAGCTGGTAACTAAGTACCACGTAGCTGATTACTCACTCCCCCCACTCGCAGCGGGATGGGGAGCAGAATCAGAAAAAGGTAAAACCCATGGATTGAGAAAAGAGCAGTTTAATAATTGAACTAAAGTATACTAGTACTAGTACTAATTGTAATGAAGATTACGAAAAGACAAAGAGAAATAGAAGTCAAGACAAAAACAAGTAATGCGCAGTACAGTTGCTTACTACCCGCTGACTGATGCTCAGCCCATCCCCAGGCAGCAATTGGCCCTTCCTGGCCAACTCCCCCCAGTTTATACGCTGAACATGATGCCATACTGTACGGAATATCTCTTGGGTCACTTCGGGTCAGCTGTCCTGGTTGTGTCCCCTCAGAGTTTCTTGTGCCCCTCCAGCCTTCTTGCCAGCAGGGCATGAGAAGCTGAAAAGTCTTTGGCTTAGTATACATATTACTTAGCATCAACAAAACACATCAGTGTGTTATCAACATTATTCTCACACTAAATTCAAAATACAGCACTGTACTAGCTACTAGGAAGAAAACTGACTCTATCACAGCTGAAACCAAGACACCTGTGTTAATTACAGGTGGAGGACTGCATTTTTCTGTTAATACTTGACCTCTGAATGGGACAAGCAAAGGAAATCAGAAATTTCCTAGACACTGGTAGATTAAATTTTAATTTCAATAGACAATGTATCATCAGATACTGGAACACTGACTGACACTAATTAAGGAAAAAAAAATCCATGTATTTTAGATAACCAAAATTTCAGAATATGAAATCTGATGGTATAGCAATAACGTGGCACAGAGTAATTCAGTCAGAAGAAAACACTGTCATCTGAAGTCCTTATAAAACTGAATTACCTGGTGGCAATTGGTGATAGTGGTCTCAGTGTTACATTGAGAACTATGACAGAAGCCAGTGAACTTATCTAACTTCTGACCATCACATCACTTTCCATAGGTGTAGACAGGAGTGTCCCTCATTTCATGCTTTCCAATTTTTCTCATGCATCTACTTTCAGCTGTATAATATGTTTGGATGCAGCAACATTTGCAGCAAGAACAGTAAGATTCTTCTGTGCATGGTTCAATGAGAGCTACCTAATACTGTTCAAATGGGAACAAACTGATTGTGGAAGTGTTATGCAAGTAATTATGTTCAGAACCACCAGGAAAATTTTTGGAATATTTTCCACAATTGCTAATACAGTGTTAATACACATATGCAGTAGTAAAAAATAGAATCTAAATACATTATAAATCTTTGTGTTAAATATAACCAAAGTACTCAGTAACCATTTGCAGTAACATTTAACAAAGATTAACCCTAAAGTGAAACTTATATCTGACTATACTGACACTCAAAATGTTCTAATTTTTTCCTTTGAATTATTTTTCTGTGCTTTAAGTTTAAGCCACTGGGCAAGTCCTATAACTTTCACAAACCAAAAGTATGGGTATTCTGAATACTTAAAATATTTATCAATATTGTTTAAAATTCAGCTTTGTTTTTGCTGTCTCCAGGACACACTACATTTAAACATTATATCTCCAAACCCAAAGGAACCAAATGACCAGGGAAAAATACATAGACATATTCTTGAAAAGAATAATAGCTATCAATCAGCTAAATATTGCATTATCCCTTTTTCAATTATATTAGGTTTTAACTCTGAATATCTTTTCATATGAGAACCTAAACTTAATGCAATGTTACTTTTGTATTGACCCTCCTCTTTGTGCGTGCGTGTATATGCAAGATATGGCTCAAACTATTTGTTAGCATATACTGCATTAAGTATACATATGGGAAATGCCAGTGTAGACTACTGTGGGAAAGATTAACATGATTATATAAGCAGCACAGACAAGAACATGGAATTTGCTCTGTACTTCAGTCATAATCAGCAATGATTCTACTATTGAAATCTGGAGAAATATTTGACCACAGTGCTTTGGTTTCACAATGGAGATATGTGTATTAAGCTGTCTTGACTGAATTGTATTTCTTCATGACATGGCACAATAAAAATGCGTAAATCTGAAATTTCAGATTAGCTAATTTTGAGGATTTATGGCCTTCCTCAGATTTTGTGTGGGCTTAACAATAACAATAATAATAATCATAATGCTTAGCATTCACATAGCTCTTTTCATCTTCAAAGAATTTTGCAAAAACGCCTAAACAATTTTGCGATGTTTAAATGAAACTGAACTTCCGAAAATACAAAGCTTTCCCAAGAAGCTTCTAAACCCTTTTTGTTGAAGTGTTAATACTGAAAATGTCAACAATGTACTGTCATGCTTTTGAAACTCAAATTATAATGTTCAGTAAGTATAAACTATCCCTATGCATTTGTGTGCCATTCAATTCAAAAGCTAACGATAACGTCTTCAAATGACAACATCGTTAGCTGCAGAACTTCCTGTAATTGTTAGAAGAGCTTTTCATTGCAAGCTAATCCAGTAATGACAGACATACATACCCATCCTACAGCAATTCCTTTGCACATGAAATGGTCACAAAAGTAATGGAAAACCTTCCATGCTGCTGTCCCCAGAAAACAGCAGCCACCTCATTCCCTTCTTCAAAAATCTGTGAGATTCAGCTTTCAGATGAAGGCAACTACCATTTTAGACATATAAATATGGTGTTAACATATGTTTTGGACTCCCAGAAGAACTGGTCAAGATTCAGTCACATCAGGCAGCTGTCCACAGGGTCTAAAGAGCTGTTCAGTTGCACATTTGTAACATGGCCATTTTAAGGCGAAGCTAAATCTTTTTCCAGGCTCTACCAACTGTGTTGAGTCCCCTTCCTTGACCAAAAAGGGCAATAAGCCATGTAGTTCTTATGTGTCCCCTGAGAGCTCGACCCCACCCTAAGCTAAATATCTACACAGCAGTTCTGTCTGAACTAAACCTTTGACTTTTTCCAGCAGCAGAAAACTTAAATGTTGTTGCTGGCAGAGCTGTTGCGAGTAAAAGTGAATAAGCAAAGGTGGCGAAGAGAAACAACCCCAATTTCATGTAATGTTACGAGTGAAATTGTAAACATATTCCCAATCCCTTGGGAGCGTCAGTCTCCTCTGTGGGAATTTTTCATATTAGTGATTTAGATCCTTGCAAAAAGTCACCTACTTATCTTAATTGATGAACACAACATGGAAAGGATATTCATGGCTTGTAGATTATATTTGCCATTGCAATGGCAGCAGTGTCCTCCGCTAAGAGCTGAAACAAAGTTGGCTGCTGCTTCTGGTGTACAATTGCTTGGTCAATTCAATTAATCCTGCTGCTGCTGCCAGGATTCATCTATTGCCCAAGTGATAATCCACAACCTCATCTTTTCCACTGAGGCTCACTCATTTACACAATCAGTATTGAACACTTGTAGTTCCACATATGTGAGATGGCTGACAATGTTTATTAAGGATAGAAACAGCATTGTGTAAGGATAGAAGCTAAATGACAAGCCATTCAGCACTGCCAGTTCTCAGTTCTTCTGCCATCAGACTGGCATGCTCCAGGATGATGGATTGAAAACAGACAAAAACAATGACACGTTTATAAAGCCAGCCAGCTTGTTTAAGTTAGCCAGACAGGGTGAATACATTCAGTCCAATTTTTGCCAGATATTGTTTCTTATAAAAGAGGTCAGAAGGTGCATTGGCCAGTAGCCAAACCTTGACAAATTTGTCCCCTCCTCCTTTGCTAGTAAAAAACACCTTGCAGGCACAGTGCACCAACAACTAAGCCAGGTCTTCCTGTTCCTCCTCCCCCTCTCCTTGACTGCCTTCAGGGCTTTAATGGCCCTTTTTCTAATTTTTGGCAATCAAGTCAATATGGGAGTTTGTCCTCTCCTGCATTTTATTTTGACCTTTGTCTGGATCCAAGCAGAATTTTTCTGACAACTACTCTTCTAATGAGGGTACCTTGATTATAGGCATTATTGTGATTTCCCCCTGAACCAGCACATGGCACTCAGCTTTTCTTATCATGATTAGACCTAGTCCGTTATCCCAGTTATAACCACCTCTCAGCAAAGCCATCTGCTTTCCTGGGAAAATCATTCTAAAGAATCACTGTGGGCAATGGATAATCCTGGGCAGCAACAGCGGTAGCTTACAAAAAAGAAGGATGACCCCTCTTCCTCATCTCCTGCCACATTTCATTCAAAACTTTGGCATATTAAAAAAAAAAAAAAAAGAAAGAAAAGGTAATACTGCTATGTAAATATATATATATATTTTAAATTGAAAAGCTGGAGACCAGCCTTTTCCCAATCATTAAAAGAAAAAATATTAATATTTCTGCTTTATCTCCTGTGTACATACATGTGCGGCCAGGGGGCTGAAATAGGACTGTCTTCTGATCTCAGACACATGAAGAAACACATACAAAATGTGGCCAGTTTGCTATGGATAAGCACAAGCATACAGGGACAAAATAAGAAAGGCACAATCTGAAAGAAAAGTAGCAGGGAGCTTTAAAGACAACAATAAATCATTGCGTAATTGCATTAGCAGTAAAAGGAAGAGCAAAGAAAAGGTTGCTCCCCTGCTCAGTAGTGAGGGAATGATATTGACAGATGATGCAGAAGAGACCTAAGGCTTAATGGTCTTCTTTTCTTTGCATCTGTCTTTGTTGATTGCAAGCAGGTGGCCAACACAATTGATAACTGCTACCAATAACACAAAGATCCCCAATCTAATAGCAAAAGAAGTAGCAAGAAACTAGTTAAGCTAGTTGAATTCCATCCAACACACACAATTGTCTGAGGTTGTTTCAGACCTTTTTCTGTAACCAGGAGAACTTGTTAAGGGCAGCTGAAATACTGGAAAGATAGAAAAAGTCAAACGTCCCTCAGAGGAGAAGGAAAATTACACTCATCAGTTTAACTTCAATCCCCTTTGAAACAAACTACTAGTAAGCACACAGAAGATAATGGGACGAGCAGTAGCCACATAGATTTATCAAAAACATACGGTCAAGTCAGTCAGATTTCCTCCTACAACACAGTAAATGGCCATGCAAACAGAGCAGAAACATCCCAGGCTAAGAAAAACAGCTACAGGACGGATGCAACAGGTTGAACCAGGCACTTCCGACTGAGTATCTAGGGAGTAGCTCTCAGTAATTCAGCCATGATGGATGGATGGATCAAGACATTTTCTTCAAGGATCTCTCTCTGAATTTACCCAGGGTTTTGCTACTGAATCTGCAGAAAACTCTGGAGGAAAGGATTAACATTTCAAATGTTCTTGAAAAATAGAGTAGACTTCAAAAATAAAATTAACTTCAATAACAGCAACTGGAAAGCAGTTTACATAGTTGGAGTAATTAAGTTAAAAATTAAAAGTAGTGGGCAAATCTAAAAGTTGCTTTTTCAGGCATGGATCTGGATGTTCTACTGGATAACAAATACCTACAAGTCAGCAATGTCAAGCTGTTGGGGAAAAGAAAAAGAGAGTGGGGACAGAACAGCAGTCTCCTGATACATAAGGAGGAAAAGAATAATGTTTTCCATCTCTAACGTAAGTACTAAGTATTTAAACTGAAGCAAGAATAACTGAGACTAGATACTGTGGGCAGGGGAAGTTTCAAATGAAATGTAGCAGAAAAGATTGCAAAAGGAAGTTGTAGTGTGTATGTCATTGTGAACTGAAAAAAAAGGAAGATGAAACAAACATTTTTCAGGAATGATATACCCAAGAGATCCTACCTTGGAAAAGAGATGTGATCTTACTTCTAGATCTATAATTCTGCACCTACATATAAATTTTACACACATGTATATCTTATATCTTGGTTCTACAACAACAAAGAAGCATAACGGGGACTACACATATAAAAAGAAGAAAAAAAAAAGCTGCACACCACCTTGAAATTAAAGAAATGCATCTACACAATCAGTCAGTCTTAATTTTCTTTCTCCTTCAACAGTCACAGCCTATCTGCCAATTAGACTATGTGATAGTACTTATTGTCTCTCTGAAGTTCCCCTCCCCTCAAATCCCACATGCAGAAGAGATGCATGAGGATTTCAAAAACTTTTAATGAGCTACAACCCAGGAGGGCTGTAGTTAAAAGAGAAAGGGGGGCAGGGAGGGATAAAGGTGAGAAGGTGATTGCTGTAAGTGCTCTAACACATTAAGAAGAGAATAACATGTTCATTTTATGAGAAGTTATATTAAAGGCATCAAAATACAAACGAAGTTGTAAAGAAATTAAAAAATACAGGAGAGAAAGTAAATAATAAACATATAAGCAGGTGAAGTGCAAACACCAATTTGAAATCAAGTTATATTGATGAAACTAAAGAAGGCATTCTAACCTGGTGGAATATCTCATGTATTTCACCGCTACCTTTCCTTATTCCCTGAATTTCTTGATACTTCCTTTGTTTTTCCAAAGTGAATATATGTGCCCCCAGCAGAGTATCTGCTTTGCTGGATCTTGGAGTAAACACGTGAAAATACTTGCTTATTTGGTTTCTAACCTGTAAATTACCACCTCAGCTTTTAGGCTACTTTGCAGTTAACCATCTGCATCATTTCGGGGCTGAGGGTATTTGCTCTGATTTTTCTTAAGGATATGTTTCAACCAAAGGTAAATGCATGAGGTATTCAGGAGGTACAGGTCCTCCTGCTTTCAAAACAAACACTATCATGACTTCAATTTTCTTTCCTTACTCTCATGTCTGATCCAAGGGTCAGCCACCCCAGTAGTGGAGGATCACCCAGATGGGTCTGTTATCCTGCTGGGAACCATGTTGCATCAAAGAGCATCATTGCTGTCCGTAAGCAAAATAGAATCTAGTTTTTCTTTTGCACTACAAAACTGGCTGGAAGAGCTGATATTTACACCTATGACAACAGATCTATCCTGGGTTCAGGACAAGATCCCTGATCATTAGATTAATTTAGCTCTAATCTCCTACTGAAGTAGAGAGGAAGAACATAATGAGATTCAGCTGCTGCTGATACGTGATTTGGGAGAGCTCCTGCTTCCATCCCACTTTCACTTTCAAAGCACTGGTTTCTGCTCTCATAAGGTCTTTCTTAGACCATTTCTTCACCTTTTTTTTTTTTTTCTTCCAACTGGAGAACAATGCTGGAAAGCGGCACTGGTGGGTAACATATGAATTCTGCAGTTAGATATGCAAGAAGCAGCTGTTCCTGTACGTGCAAGAAATAAAAGACAGAGGCTATATACCAAATATATACCAATACCATATATCAAATGGTACCATATATCATACCATACATCAAAACAGTCATTCCCAGATACTGCAGGAAGTAACTGGAGGTCCAGCTACAATACTGTCATCAGTTGGTTAAGCTGAGCATATCCAGCATCTATGCGACTACAGCTGAAGTCGAGTAACAAAATTCTGAAGTCAGGTAAAAAATTCTGCTGCTAGCTCTATTTCAGGTCCATTATTCCGTGTTTCTAGACTACTATGCATAAATTAGCCTAATCCTGAAGTTGCAAAATGAAATAGTCTGAAGTGACAAAAATATACAGTGAAAAACCTTACAACAAAGCAATGGATTATGTGGATCGCATACACTGAAGTTGAAAGAAAAGGAAAAGAAAAAACCTACTACCAATAGAGAATATAGCTCATAAATCAGTATCTTTGCTCAAGACTCAAAAAAATAGCACCCACAACACCTCTCAGGATTCATTTCTAAAACCTTGCTGGGTCACTGTACTGAGTGAGAGCATAAATATACAGTATGGCCAGAGAAAAAGCCAGGTTTCCTATAACTCATTAAAAGGTTTGTTATAGTAACTAGTTACAAAATAAAGGTTCCAGCTGTGGTCTGGAGGGGGAAACTATCTTCCTGATGCGAATATATCATTAGCTGTCATTCCGATTAGCCAAATACCTGCTGCTGCATCTAAGAAAGGAAAAAAAGGTGTGTTTCGTGCTTTGTCTTACTGTTAAGACTCTTGTAGTGTAGTCTGGAAAATCAATGGATTTTCAGGTCTGTTCAACTTCTAACCTATATTTCTGGTTAGTGAGTTTCTTTCGCAGATTTTGGTGACAAATTCAGCAACAGTAAGTTCAGTTTGTTAATAATCATGGTATAAATTTTTTAATTCTCAAGTAAGTATTTGCTACAGCAACTCTACAACTAACAGCATAGTTTACGTGACATCAGGGGACATACTGCTACCTTATTCTAAAGTTCTTGGCATTCTAAAGTGAACTACAAGATATCAGTGCTCTTACTTATAACTGAAATTTCTAAGACAGCACTGAACTCACATGATCTGCGACACCTTAACCAAACCTGTAACTCAGAATATTATAAATGCCACATAAATTATAATTCTAAATATACTAGAAGGGAGTTGGCTGGACCTTGCCGAGTACGAAATTTCAATGTCTGGAATCACTGTAAAGGAGTAACAGAGAAAATACACTTTGTCTTAAAATCCCTAAATTGACAAGATCTAGATAGAGAATGTGGGGAGGCTTTCAAAAAAAAACTACTTCAGCAACTATTCTTCCACAAAAGCTTCAATTTACATGTCTCCCAAAGACAGTATTTTTATGAAGTAGAACTGGTCTGAAATGTTTTTCCAAAGCTCAATACTGTCATGCCTCATTTCTGTGTTCTCTTACAGAAATTACTGCCATTGATTTGTTTTCACATCCTGCACCCTCATCCATTATGTGAAAACCATTGCCAAAAACAATGCTACAAATCTCAGTGAAACTGGAATATCCCTTGACAAGCAGACCCCATCTCAAAATAAGTGAGAATGAGAAACACATTGCTCTGATTTTCTGTTTCACACAGGAATTTTTTTCTTTGCTCTCTTATGGGCTGCAAAGGGGGTGGAAGTTTTATCAGAAAAGGTTTTACACATGTCACTTTAAAAAACATTTCTATTCTGAATGTTTGCAGTAATAATGAATTTAAACGTAATCGTTCTTGTAAAAGCTGTTAAGTCGCATCAAAATGCAGCAGCAGCAAAACTAAACCTGAAGCTTTGTGTTTATTTTAAAGGCACAGATAGCACGCTATGTAAGAAACAAAATCCCTCCCCTTATCACAGTATGTTGTCTTTTTACCTAAAAATAAGATGAAACTGCTTGACGAAAATATTTTGCTTAAGGGGAAAAAAGTTGGGGTTTTCCAATAAAAATATTATGGTCTCACTGGGAAATCTGGAAAGACACCAAGAGTGTCCTGCTGTTCAGCCCCCTACTCCATCTGATGCTTTAACAGTTCCAGATGGCCTTTACTACAGGATGACCTCCCCTCTATTCTTTTATTATGACCTTTGGGTTACAAATTATCTATAGGATACTGCTGTCATTCTGTAAGACTCTGTTGTACTCTTTCATCTAAAGAATAAAGATGCTTAACATTAAAACTCATCTTTCTTAGACTGACCTTCCAACTGATGGTCAAAACAGACAGTTATTCCAATCAGCGGCATTGCTGGAGAAAAACTGTTTCATTTTCTTGCAACACTGGCATTAAGAAACTAAGGCATGGCTTTAAATCAGATCACTTCTGCAATTCTACTTGGCTAGAGAGCATAACATTATACTCATTCAAAATATCAAAAAAATTGCTGTAACAGTTTTGATGAGTTACATTGATTAGAAGGATGTGGTAGGTTTGTTTTCTGAAAGTTACTGATGTGGTTTTCATGTAAACTTCATTGATAGGAGGTAATAAAACTTTATGTAGCTTTTATTAATTGTCTTTCTCTATTGTCATAAATGGAACATGCAGAACTTGCATAGGAAAATAAAATAAATAGACCCAATATACTAAATAAAGTAATAAGGTTAATTTCTTTCCTGCTGTCAGTAAATTCATGTTAGCAGTCTCTCGTCAGCTTGACATCAATTAATGATTTTAATTCTAGACTCTTGTCACAGTACTCACCACCCTTTCATCTAATTAAAATGGATGATGCATGATGAAGGGAAAACACAAGACTTCTGTTCTTGTTGTAACATTTCTATTCATTAGTATACTTTTACAACAAAGAACTTGTGGCTTTAATGGTACTAGAGAAAGATGAAGAGAAGTTTATTATATGTTGGAGATGAAGACCCTTATACCCTTAGGAAACACAGAATACAGGAAGCATTTTATGGAATGACTGAATCCTTCAGGGAAAAAGAAATAAAATCAGTGTTATTTTAGCTACTAATGAACAGAGAGAATGTTTCACTCTAAATCTGGAAAAAAATCATTAGCTGAATATCACCCACTGAAATGGTAGCCTTGTTTACATTCACACAAAAAATGCTGTCAGCCCATCAATTGATCTCAAAAAAGTAACAGCAAATCTGCCAATACCAAGACAAATGCCTCATCCATCTCTCCCTGATGGCACCTCTGCAGGACCCAGATCCTCTGTCACCTCTCTCACTCTGCACAGCTGCAGCAGCATCGCCTCCTGCCTCCAACCACTAACAGCAACTCCCCAGTCCCCATTAGGAACAGAGATTTCCCGTGGTTTGTGGCAGAGCATTAAGATGTATTCTGCCCTGAAGAGCCTGCCAAGGCATCCAGCCTGGCACTGCATGGCAGGGAACTCTGCAACCTTGCCCAGGGAACTCCTCTAGTAGCCCTATGACACCCCAGCGCCAGCACTGGTGATGTCTGCACAGACACTCATACAAATAACAGTGGAATGATGTAAATTGAATTCCCTTTGCAGCTTAAAGAAAAAAAAGGTTTTGTTTTCCAAAACAGAAAGCGGGGACGCTAGCCAAGCAGGAGGTTTCTTTTCCTATGATAACTACATATATATACATAGGAAGCATGGTATTGCTTTGCTATGCATTAATTGTGCTCCAACAAGTATAGGAGACATTGGAATTATACTGCTGCTTTTTCAGAGCAGAGGAAGACCCTGGCTCCAAAAGCCCCCATCTGACCACTCCATCATTATCTGTCACAGTGCCTCCACCACTTTTATTCCCTTTCCAAAGGTTTCTTCTTATCTCCTCAAGATGGATTCTCACAACACAGGTGTTTAAGCACCTGATTTTGCACCAGTTTCAGTGAAAGTTGATTGAATTACAATAAATAAGATTAAAACACTTTTATGGTAACCCGGAGACTGAACATTAGTTAAGCCCTCAAGCAAGTATATTAACCAAACAGAGAAAATATCCTGTAGAACTTTGGAGAGGAGAAAGTGCTTCCAGAGGCAGATTAAAGCATAAGCACTATTCACTTATAGTTGGGATCACATACTCTGAATCATGAGATTTCATTAGAATTGCAGTTTTCACCTTTTAAGCATTATCTAGCAGTGAACCACACTGGATACAGCTGAATTTCTCATAAACTTCGCAAAGAAGTATCTTTATTTAATTCCTCAGCTATCTACTACCCAGATAGAAAGAGTAAAATTGTTTCGGTTTGCTTGAGGAAGTCTGTTCAAGACTGAAGACAGCATAGCAAAGAGAGGCTCCAAGTTAGTACATATATAAACCAGCTGTGACCTGGCAATTGAATAGAGCTAACTGAATTCAGGTCTTACTTGACATTCTCGAGACTGCAGTACAATTGTTTTCTTAGGAGACACAAGGCCAAGTTCAGACAAATTATGGCTTAGTTTTGCCTTAAGGTTTTGACTGGTGCCATTGCTGAGGAGAAGCACACTTTCTATCAGCACATCAGAGCCCATCTGGGTTTTCAGATCAGTGCTTGGCAGATACCCAAGCATAATGCAAGCAGACATTTTTTTCTGGAGTAAACCAGTGGTGAAGAATAGTAACATGGGGACAACATCCTATGGCCTTAGATGAACTGTTCATCCATCATTTGGAGAATTTACAGATAGCAAGCATTTTACAGAACTTTGGTAAGACTGGTGGGTGGTCTCCTCAGATGACTCTCCTGATTATTCCAGTACTCTATTTATTTCATTGATAACTGTCTGTATTTTCAACTAGGCAATTTAATTTTCTGTTCAAAATTACTTTTTGTCAGCAAATATGTACCATATGCAGCTTCAGAGATATGCTACTTAATAAGAAATTATTATTAATAATATATTTCTAAAAGGCAATTTTATTCATTTTAATCATGGTAAATTGAATACCATAAATTTTCTTATTTGTTTCATAATCAATATGAAAACTACTTTTAAGATATTAAAGAAAATACTATTGTAAGCACAATACTATTAAAATTATCAAGTCAAAGACTAGTAATTCCATAAAATTGTGGGCATGATTGATTTTTTAATGGACTGTTCAGTTGTTCTCTGACCCCCTAAGGATTTTTTTCTCCTAGCCTCTCATACACAGTAAATTCATTAAATCCAACCTATTTCCCCAAAGTATTGCATCATTATAGAGGTATATAGCATCAAATACCAGGTAAAATAGAGCAAGTGAATTCTACTTCTAAAAAGACTGAGGAAGAAAAACCCACAGAAAACAAAGTTAAAATAGCAGCCATTATGAATCAACACTGACAATAATATTTTACTCATCTCCTAGTAAGCATTATGAGGGATTGTTCAGTTAATTTGCAAGAGAGTACTCATCATTAATAGCATGTCTCTAACACCATTCTTTTACAGGATCAAAAGGAAACTCTCTGCAATCTAACTATGAAACTATTTAGTCTCTATGGACCAAATCAACATCTGATTTTTTTCAGAAACGTAAGTAAGCACCTCACACATTTGGTTGCTATTTTATTGTCTTTTATTAGTTGTACATGCCACTATCCCAAAGAACTTGCATTCTTTTATAGACATAACACAAATGAAAGGAAATACACAGTTAGGGAAAGAGGAGGAGGAGGACCTGTGTTATGGTAACATCAAGGTGTTATGAAGTTCTAGAACATGCACTTTTTGCAGTTTCACTGAACACATAAAATTGTTTTGTATGACACACAAGGAGTAAGATTCCAGGAAAGATTCAAATTGGTTAGCATAACTTTATGGACACGGGTTAGGAATTTTCTTCATGCATTGGGGGCTGTACAAATAATGTCATTGTTCTACCTTGGTACCCAGCGTGACTATTGCAACCTCTCTTACATCACCACATGGACAGTCTATACTCTCACCATTCTTACTGAGAGAGACAGAGAGACACAGAGACACAAAGAGAGAGAATGGAGAGAGAGAAAACATTACTAACTCAAATCTGATGTCTTCTTTGAATAAATGTATGTGGCTGATTTTCTGTGGACCTAAGGTTACTAAGAAACCCTCAGTGCTGGGCAAGCTTGGTTCAGCACAGCATCTTAAACCAGGGATTGGCACTGTGCACATGTAGCTGACCCTTCCCTACTCTGAGCCAGCTGGAATGATGGAGGCACCTTTCAAGGGCTCTGCACCCCTGGCATGAGTTCATCTACAGAGTGACTGGTCTGCCCATGAGTAAAGGAAGTTGACTGCACAAACACCTTCATATCCTAAGCCACTTATTTCCTTCAGTTCCAGTATTCCCCTTTATCATTTAACCTCTAAGAACATTACTTTTAAAAACAGTAACAAATTTAAAGACCCTGCTTCACTTTT
This sequence comes from Brotogeris chrysoptera, assembly GCA_030323915.1. NCBI lineage: Eukaryota > Metazoa > Chordata > Aves > Psittaciformes > Psittacidae > Brotogeris > Brotogeris chrysoptera. Next base: position 23,730 of record JARCZZ010027244.1, read on the forward strand.
ATTAGAAAAGAGAAAATAAAAACCAATCAGATAAGTAAAAAACAACCAAGCACTGTGATCCAGCCACCCTCTACTGTCAGAATGGATTAAAGACAGACATGAATAAATTTTTACATCAATTTATGCTAGTTAAGGAGTTAATTTTTCCCATAATGTAATCCAAACAGATGGTCACAAATGATAGTTTCTGCAGTTTAATAACTTACTGTTGATCTTCATTAATAATAAACACTAAAAAATAAACTAATAATCTTCATTAACTGACAATAGCCTACCTTAACTGTAACATAAATCACTCAACCTTAAAAGAACTGAAAGCAAACCATTTTAAGTTTAACTGAGGACACTACACAAGAGTTACTGTGGCTCTGCTATTCCAGTGAGCTGTTTGAGTGATGAAGCCATCACTTATAAACTTCTGTTCTTGACTGCAGAAGACCAAGGTGCAGAGATGATGGCTAAAGAAATCACTATGACTAACTAGTCACATCCTCTGTACAAGGACAACAAAATTGCCCTCCATAGTTCCTATGTCAATCCTCAATTTATGGCTGAGCTATAGCATAGTTTTTAGATAAATCATTTGAATTCATAGTTCACTTTCACTGCTAAATATGTCTGAATCTATTTACCACTCCACATTCAAACTTTGAAATCCTTTAGTTTGTCCCCTTACTGAAGAGGCGTCTACTAAAAGCAGTCTTCTCTCCACACACATTCCTGAGTATCAGTTAATTTCTGACATAAGCCTTCCAAAATTTTGATCAAATTGATATGAGATATTGATAAGAGAGTCTAGGCCCCAGATATCTAGGGCTGCAAGAGACAGAATGAAAAGTAGATTGGAAATATTGAGAAAATCATGTGACATATTACATAGGGTTTTAATGTTAAGAGAAGCTGACAAGGAAAAATAGAGATACTCACCACTCATTTTTACAATTAGCAGTTTAATATACATATCATTCCATAACAGACTGCATGAAACATAAATAGACTGAACTCCAGTGACAAATATACTGGTAAGTATAATTTTTAGAGTTTTTTTCTAAATATATAAATGAAAAAACTAGATATGCAAGACTTTCAAGAAAAATACAAAACAAACTTCATTCTATATAAATATTTGTATTCTGAAAATGTCAATAAAATCAGTTATAGAATATATAGAGAAAACATTTCCTTATTTCAGTCTCCTCAACAAGGAAAGGAGGTCTGGGTCTGTAAAAGATGCTTAATTCAGCCAAAGAAGTTGTTTATATTAATGTTAAAAATAAATCCACCTTTGTCTTGTTATTTAAAGTATATAAACATACCAACATTTGGGCATTTTCATCAATGAAAATTGAACTTGAGTTATTTAATTTAAAAAAACAAACTCTCTCTATCAAGGTTTAAGCAAATACTGAAGTCTACCTCTCCTGTTCTTGCTTCATTCGTATTCTCTCCTCTTCTGAAGTAAGAGCTTCCTGCACTTTTATTTTACCAGTTTTCTCACTCTTGTCATCTTTGCGATGTTTGCCAAACCTGTTAATAACACACAAAAAAGAATCTAACTTGTGAAATGCACAAAACTGTATTTTTCTTTTCCTATGATAGAATCCTCCAAGAAGGGCTGCTTGGAAACCAGAAAGGGTAAATGCAAAGACCTCAGAATCTCAATCTTTAATATCTTCTGGCTGCTTTGGGTTTATTTTGTGTAGGGCTGGGGTTTTTGTTTGTTTGGTTGGTTGGTTTGTTTGGGTTTTTTTCTAATTTATTTTTATTTCGCTCCTATTAAAATTTTATAGAATTCCTCATGTAAGAACAGAAAAAAACCTAAACAATAGGACTACATTCTGTTTTTTCTGCCAGCATTTTGGGGTTGCTATTCTGAAATACACAGTCAAACAATGTTTTAGAAGTTTGACACTATCACTGCCAAAGAACACAACTCAATTTTACGTTAAGTAAAGGCTTCACATATGAACTGCAAGAGACACAGCGTTGTATGTCGGACATCTGCCTGGAGCACAGCACCACCCTCCACCCCCACCCCACAAGAGCAGTTTCACCACGCAGTGGACGCCATCCAAGAATGTAAATTTATTCTTTTTCAGCACCAGGTTCTTTAAAAACTTTATTGCTCATGACTCTTTTCTGCCCTGGGTGCTCCAGTGCAAAGAGGGTGAGTGGAGAAATGGAGCTGGCTGGGGTCTCCCAGACAGAGCGGGATCCTGCCAACCCAATGTTTGCCCTTTTCATGTCTCCTCTTCCCCCTCTACCCACTACATTTCAAGCATTTTAAGTTTCTTCCATATTTGCACATTTCACTGTTTTCTTTTAAAATTTCAGTTTGGCATTTCAGATAGTTATTATTAGGACAGTATTGCGTGTGTTCCTTAGACATTTCAGGCCTACTGTGAAAGGAATGACTTTTATATAGAGCAAACTAAACAAACACCTAAATATAGCTCTTAAATGCATCTACAGTTTAGATGAGAATTTGCTATTTAAGGCAAAGTTATCTATTAAAGAGTATCTTATTGTAATACCTACCTATTAAATGTGGGATCATTTATCATATCAAAAGCAGCAAGAATTTTACTCTTTTTAATCAAACACTCAGATGACAGCAGACTGACAGTTGTAGCATTTCTTGCTCAGGCCCAAATCAAAAGGAAAATGAAAGCACTGAAACGTGCAAAGTCCAGCAATAGTGCAGACAGGACAACCCAAATGCTCACAAAGAGTAAAATACACCACAGAGTTATTTAAACTTTCTTCTGACCCATGAATGTAAACTTAAAAATATTTAGTCCACTAGGCATTTATAATATTTTCCCATTTATTCCCATTGATTCTAGTACAAAGCTACTGTGTGTTAAAGACATACCACACAGTAACCCTGCAGAATGATTAACTTCTGGCCGCCCAAGCAAAAGATATTATTATACTTCATAACCATGTTTATAGCTCTTCGGACAACTATTCAAATACACAGCTCCACAAAAAAACAGCATAGGAGCATGTACACAAACTTAAAAGTATGTGACTGTTCTCCACAGTTCCCAGATTGCTGATTTCGAAATTATTCAAGTATCTGATAGCTAAAATTGCTCATTAAAAACCATTTGAAAAGGGAGAGGGAGAGGACATGATAGGGTTAAGAAACACACAATAGCACATAAAGTTAAGTTTCTAATTTTATAATTTGTTGCACATAAAACTGACATACTTAAAATCAGTGACTAGAAACACCAGCACGGATCTTTTAATACATCCATCTATTTATTAGAGAGTAGTCAAAACCATTATCAAAACATTTACATATATGATATGAGAGATACAAATCAAGTTCTGGATGCTGTACACCAGACAAGAGAACGGTTAATTTAAAATAGCTCTAAATCCTCTAGTCAAGAGAGGAGGTTTAGCAGAAAAACAGTGGAACTGAGCCATTTTACCCTGAAACACAGAGAGTGCCAGGGGTGGCAGGGGTCTGACTGATGGAACGCGCAGAGCATTGAGGAGACACATAACATATGTGGTACTGTAGCACAGCATCTCTGGGTTGGCTGTATTTACTTCTGTCTCCTGTCCTTCCTTGACCCATTCAAAATGTCAGGCAAAGCAGAGGAACCAAATTCTGGAGTAGCTAGTTTATTTTTGGAAAAAAGAACTAGTGGTTAAAAGATCAGAAAAAAAAAAAAGAAATTAAATGAGTACCTATTAGGTTTTGGCAGCAAAACAGAATTTCCACCACCATAAATCAATTCATTGCAAGTATGAACAGAAATATATTGAAATCAATGCCTTATTAAAAAAAAAAAAAAAGTACACAGGAAATTTCTAATAATCCTTGTAAGCAATCTAGCAAATGTCTGGTCAGGCTGCATGATTGTGGGGAGAGTATTTCTAAAGTTAACATGTAATTCAAACCTAGCAAAATTAAATGCTTTGAGTTTTCAGATCCAACCGCCCAAGTCCAGAATACACCATGCTCGTGCTGCGTTTCAACACAGGCATTGGTAGGTTTACCACACAGACAGAACTCAGAGCAGCAGGAGGGTTCAATTTGCTCTGACTCATGAGCAAGCTGTGGCAACAACATGTCTTCTCCTTCAGGTTTTTCTTCTGATCGTTCCTTCTGCCCTCGGGGACCATCCTGATCAAGTCTCCAGAAGACATCTCTGGTCCTTCCCCAGGCATTTCAAAGGGTGGCCATACTGCTCCCACTCTGACCGGAGACTTTCCAGTGCCCATCTCCAACAAGCTCTGTGGTCATCTTGGCAATGGACAGCCTGGCAGAATATGAACCATGGTGGTCTTGCAAAGTTGCCTTCTCTGGACTTTGTCACCCACAGAAGTGATATATCTGCCATAATCACCACTGCCTGTAACAAGTTCAGCAACATTAACTGCACCATCCCTACACTTGAACCCAGAATAATCAGTGATGTCCTCCCCCTCCCTGATTGAGGCTTTGGTTTTTTTTAACACCATCATCTTCAAAATAGCATCTCCATGATACTCATAAGTCATGGAGCTGCAGAACAGTTTGGAAACACGCTGCCCTAAAGAAATTTGGCTCTGAACAAGTCTGCATACTTTTAGCAAGACCTCCGTACAAAAAAAATATTTATGAAATCAAGATTTCTCTTTTCCACTAGGATTGCAAATCTAACAGCATCTCTGTTAAACTTCAGCTTACAACAGTAGAAGTGACAGACAAACAAAGGAAAAACGTTTTCCAGGCTCCATAAAGCACTTCAGAAAGGTGTTTAAAAGAACTGCGATGGAGATATATATGTACACCCCTCACCCCCAAAACCCCCTTTATTTCTGTAGGACCGATTAACACTCCCCGCTCAAAACATCAGTCAAAGGTTTTGGTAAGATTACTCTTGCTAACAAGTGTATTTGATATTTACTTCAAATAAAAATTTTTGCTCCATGGAGTATGGTTTATAGTCATAATGAAACCCAACAGCCCAAATCAGCATCTTCTCCACCAAACTTATAACAGACATTTATAAATTATTGAACATTCATATTCAAGCCAAGTTTAACTACATAAGAGCAACATCCAGCAATACTAAGGTACACCATTAAAGTGAGCTATTAACACTCCCTCAACTGTACCTCAATGACTACACTTGTGTCAATCTACTCAAAATCACCAGCCCTTCTAATTCCCTCAGGTGGATACTTCCTACTCTGCTTCCTGAATATTAAATAAAACAGGACACTTAGAAATAAAAATAAGGTATTCAGACCACTGAAATTCTAACAGTCCACGCAATGTCCTTTCAAAATACCAAATGCACATCCCACAGCCAGTGGTAAAGCCCCTTCCCTGCTGCTGTCCAGTGCTCCTTGTGTAATTGTGTGAGTCAAAAGAAGCAAAGTGTGGGTCAGGTCCCCAGAATTACTCCCAGTATTTAAACCAGCCCAACTTGAATGCATTGCCTCAGTGAAAAGATCTGGCTTACCTTTATAAAAGTTTCATGTTCTTAAATGTGCAAATAGCATAGACTTGCCCCATGAACATTCATGTGTGTGACACCTTTCCCACAACCTGCCAGAATCTGCATCATTGTAAAGCTTACTTCTTTACTGCTCAGGTACTCAAAAGGAAGGGAAGACAGAATTAGGATGTATGTCCCATGCATGACCCATGGCAACTTTGGAATCTTGATACTTTCAATACTGGTTCTTCCATAATGCATACATTGAATGTTCTGGCACACTCACATAACAGCTTCCCCTGCCGAAGTGACTGATCATTTAATGATAACAACCTCAGGCTGGAAACTCCCAAAGTGCAATTGTTAACGATATTTCCCTTGTAAAATAGCAATCACCATCCATTTGTCCTGTGTCAGAGAGACTCTACACTTCTGCAAAGACACAGCCTTGAGGATACTGCCAAGTGATTTGGTTCCAGCCCTTGCTGCTCACTTCACAGACCCAGGAGCTGTCCTCCACTGTGTGCAGCTAGTTAGCAAGTGCCTGAAGCACCTGGAGGTTTTCAGGTACTTGTCTGAACCTGTGATGGTATCATTCTCTTTGCTGTGAAGCTGGCTGCTGGATACTTGTTGCAGTTCTTACAAATGCAAATGAAATGACAACTTTCCTTCTGAAGCACACAAGAGAACTCCAGGGCTCAGGATCTGTGCTCAGCAGTGCTCCTTGCACTAGCGAAAAGGAGGACAGCATTTTAAAACAAAGGTAAGGACTACTGTTGGAATTAAAAAACAAAGCAGCGCAGAAAAGGAGCATCTGTGACACCGACGTTCAGATAATCCTGGAAATCTAATTCCAAGCTCCTGTCAGTTGCTAAGTTCAGTGCCAACAATTTGTGCGCTATAAAAGCCCTACCTAAATCAGTGCACAAGCTACCAATGCACAGACACAAACTACTGCATGATGTGCGCCAAAATTACATATGCTATTGCCTCATCAAGTTAACATTTTTATGATGAAAAAAGTTCCGATGTTAAAGCTTGAGCTAGCCCAGACACTGTGAAGCACCTGCAACATAGCACCCGCCACATCCCCCAGACTCAGTTCTTAGAAGCAGAGCAAAGAATATTGTTACTCATGGGGGAAAATAAAGAGCAAAACGAATATGCACATTTTCCTGCAAATCTCTAATAATAATAACAATAAAAAATGACTGTCCTGTTCATACATATATTCTTTCGTAGATATAGTTTAATACTTTTTTGAGGAGACATACTGTGTGGTTATAGAATAATTTTTATGGTAGTAACAATGTTTATAAATACAGGAACACTACCTCACATAGTAGCTAGTTTATTCAGTAGCAATCTCATCTAAACCCTGTTCTAAAAACCATAGCTAAGAAGTAGTTTCACTTTATTTTATAACTGCATAAACAAAAGTTTCAAGAAAAAGCTTCTATGACTAATTGAAATACAGGTTGCAAATTAAAAATACCCTATCTATCCGAGAGTGTAAGAAATTGATGAAAGAGAGCAGCTGAAACCTTGTTCACTCTAATTGCCAAGATACTCCAGGGTTCTACTTAATTTATAGCTTCTTAATTGTTCTTTTACATTAAGGGTTAGAGAAAGTTTCAAGGTAAGTGCAAATACTCAGTCATATTCATAGAACCACAGATTTAATCCTTAAATTCAGTCAACAATAACAGTCACAGTTAAGAAATTGAAAAATGTGAGAGGACCATTCTTTAAAAGTATGATCTCTAGAATATAACAGCCAAATCACATCAGAGGAAAGAACCATCCACAGACCCAGTGATACTAGTTTGTCACATTATTTTTAATAAAAAGATGAGAACACAGACCTCTATGACCAAAGCTTGACCCTCAAATAGAAAATCCCATGAGTTCTGGATAATCTAATCAAACTAAAATGCATATCCAAACCTCTCTGTCGGTCCCTAGCTGGCTTACTTTCAAGCTTACTTGCTTGAATGACTGTCACCAACTAGGAGGTGGCCTAATCCAAAGCCTATCACACTCAACAGCGCAGCACTAAATAGCAAGTGCCTACAGGGGCTTTAGACCAATGCATCAGGGCAACTAAGTACAAGACTCAGCAGACAAGACAGTGTAGCAGAACATTTAAAGAACAAGCTCAAACTGCAAGATGATGCCATATATATATGTGAAATGTACGTAAAATACATGTCGACAAAAAGAACATGTAAATGTTTTTGCATAAATAAATACATAGAACAAATAAAGAAAAAGAGGATGCATAAGTGATAGCAACAGAAATTCCACATTTACAACTTATAACAAAAATAGTTCCGGTTTAAAAGAATTTATATCAGCATCCTTGATACAACAAAAATAATACATATAATCTGCTAAATGGATTTTACTCTGATGCGTTACTGATGAGATCATTGTCGTCTGCCAAATCATCCACATATTTCATTAGAATAAAGAGTTACAGAAGAAACATGCATTAGTTGAGTAATGAAAAAACACAAAAATTGATTGAGACAGAAGTTTAGTAGCATTACGTTCCTTAATAGAAAAAAGACCATCATTAAAAATTAACAAATGGTAAGTGTCTTGAGCTATTCTATTAGCGCTTTCTGTCTTCAAGGCATTCTCTTCTCCATAGTAGAAAACAGTATTCACACACATAAAACTTAACACTATTTGGAGGCTTTTGCAATTATTTCTGTAATCTTTTTCCCCCTGCTGTATCAGCAAAATTATAAGATTTATATTGCAAAAGACTATGGTGACACAAAATCATTCTGTTGCTAAAAAAACATTAATAAGCATAAACAAGGATTCAACTTAGCACTCAAGCAAAAATCACCCTGGTTAGTGATGACTTGAGGATTTACAAGCCTGCCCCTCCAAGCAGAATTGTGCAAGTGTTATTTTTAAAAATATGCTTGTAAGTGCAAACATTTACATATTTGCAATGGATTTCTAGAAACAGCCAGTTATCACATGCAATCATAATACTAGATCAAATTCTACTTGTTAGGAGGGAGTGGAACAACTGCTGGAGTGACACAGCAACAGCACTGTCCTGAGATGATACAGAAGCACTGATGTACAGGCAGGAGGAGCAAGGTACCTTCATGTAGGAACTTGTGGGCGTTGTTAAAATGGACATTTGTAACTTTTCATTTTCCACAAGTTTCCTTGCCTATGTTAAAACTGATAAAGCAGCTGTCTTTCTGGTGCAATATTCAGCAGAAGACCCCTGCCAGGTGGGTTCCTGCAGAATGCTGCTATCCCAAAGCAAGAAAAGCGTATTACAAAATAACATAGGTAACTCATGAAGAACACTTCTGACCAATGATGTTTGTTCTGTACCTCTTCAGACCAATGATGTTTGCCTTCGAGCAATAAATGCATGTGCTCAGCCATGAATATAGGAATTTATAAAGCAGGAGAACTCAAGTGGTTACAACTTCAAATTATCACCCATCTCTAAAGTTATCACCCTGCGCATGAGTAATGTAAAGCATGTGAAGGTATTCTGTGTTATATTTACACATTCTCTCTCAACAGCTTCTGCCTCACTTTCCAAACATTAAATATCATTTTTCAGCACTGTTCAGGTGGAGATTCAAGTACATCTCACCAAACTAGGGCTACTCAAAACCAACAGCCAGGATGGCACATTAATCACAACACTTCATGTGCAACATCACTAGTGATTCCCACAACAACATCCTGAAAACAAGTGGAAACAACATATGGCATCTGTAACCGTTTCCAGCCACTGAAGCTTAATCTGCCTGTCTTTGAGTCAATAGCCCAACTTCATAGAAAATGGTTATGATGCCAAAGCAAGAGACATGTCATGAGGTTTCATTCAATTATTTTCATAAACAGTTTTGATAACATTATCTGAAAGGCATGACACAACAGGCAGAATATTATTCACACCAAGTCGCTCTCTTTTCACAACTTAAGCATTTGTAATATTTACTCCAAGCATAAAATGGTGAAACTTTTAAAAACAGATTTCTTTTAAAGAAAGACCATCTGTTTGCAGATTTCTAAACAGAAGATAATCTTCTTGCATTACTACTCATGATTGCCTAAAGCTAGCTAGAGCCATTGACAGCTCTAATAAATAAAAAAATAAGTAAACCACAAGAAATAAGAAAAAAGCCAATAAGTAATCCAAACTACTGCACTCTAAAAACTGTCTGAGAAGAACAAAGGAAGTGGGGATAATTTTACAATGATAGTATCAGAAAGACAGCAGCAAGTCAGCAGATAGATGAGATTCTCCTGCTGTCTGGCCAAATCAACTCAGCAAGCAATACCACAATGTACTAAAAGTCACCATAAATTACTCATTTTCATGGTGGTCAGCCAAAACCTGTTAAACTGTGGACTGCGGCATCCCTGAAGGAGTTAGGAATAAAAAAGAAAGCTTCTGCTTAGATACAACTGCGTTAGTAATCATCAATGATGGAAGCAACCACAGAAGCTGTACATGACATTTTAATGGATGTTTCATAACAGTCTAACCATATAAAGTTTGCTTGTGTGGCAAAACTCTTTAATGTTGTGTATCTATTAAAAAAGAGAGTGGTTGTTGACCACAAAGTCACTTGCCCTTAAATTAAATTTCATACACTGTGTGTTATCTGTCATTGAAGAAAGTAGCTCATACATGTGACATAGACAAGCTAATTCAGTCTCATAAAAGATAATATAATCTTAATGGGGAATGTATCCTTTCATTTCTGATGTTTAATGTACTTACAAATGATTCTGTCCCCCCTCTCAGACAAAATTTGTCCATCAAGACTGCAGTGCCCTGTTAGGTAATTCAGGACTGGTGAGTAAGATGTTAAATAGTAATCAAAAAACTGTAAATA